>SNQJ01S0194773.1:0-11705 GCA_010110895.2 Picea sitchensis | reverse complement strand
ATGATTGTATGTTGATATTATCCTTAATTTGTTGGTGATAGTTTGATATGTTTCCTTCATTTATGCTTCACATTTTGTGATCCTTACTCAAAGAGAATAACCATTTTATTTTCTTATAGTGACTCATCATGTTGTTGGTTGATATAGACATTGTTGGATACAAACTTATATACTCTTTCATACCAATAACGTGTATTTCCCTTAAAAAATATTTGTCAACTACTCAGATTTTTGTTATTAAATAAATTTAACCAGGGATGATTTTAGGGGCTAAATTTTGCTCGTGGGCTAATTTTCCATGGTTTCTCCCCAAAAAAGACCCACTATTCTAAAAATGATTCTCCCATATTCTATAAGATAAAATTATTTTACCTTAAAAATCGCCAAACATTTTATAGTTGGCATATGAAGGATTAGTAAGATTCGCTAAGGTTTCTACATTTTAAAATAAATTTCCATCCTTAAAATCATCCTTGAATTTCACATCAACATTTATATTTTCCTTGTAGTGTCAAAAATATTTAATTGGTTAAGAAATTTAGTCTTTTTATTCAGTTATTTATAAACCAATGTAGATCCATATTAATCCTCGACCTATTAAGGACCATGAGGTGTAATGTTTTTTAGAATTTAAGATAGATCCAAGCTAGTTGTAGTATCACACAACTTTGTAAAACTCCTAACTTGCAACTAATGCAAATATGAATATGCAAAAATACAATTTTGATTATTTTCAAGATATTTATATTTTCATTGTAAAAACGTTTCTATACAAATATCATATCTATAGTATTTTGATTTATGTGTAAATTTAAAATCTCTCTTCTTATTTCTCTACATAGCATATTAAATATTAATTGTACATATCATATCTCTCTCTTTCATATGTAGAAGTGTATTTTTATTTCCATTTATATCTATATTTTGCTAACATATAGTAAATTAATATTATTATTTTTTATAAGTATTACATATTTCTTTGAAGCTAACATTTGATGACATAAGCATTAATCACATGGCAACATCATTATCATATTGTGTTGTAGAAGCACCTTCCAATGTAATGATAAAAAATTGAAAAACACATTCATAAAATAAGAGTGAAATACTCACATCAGGTGTTAGGGGCACATTCATATGATATAATTGATGCATGTCAATATGAGAGAGAGGTGGTGAAAAACTCCCATTATGAAACTATGTGTGAATGAGGGAGGAGGGACAATGAGCATTATAGCTTGGCTCTCTTTTCCATGGCTCTATTCTCCACCTTTCTCGAGAATTAAGTATTATCATAATCAAATGATGAATATGTGTGGACAAAGTATAAAAAAGACCATGTAGATAGTTCACAAGTTGAAGTGAAACTCTATTAGATCTCTGTGAAAGTAAGAGAAGTTAATTAATTATGTGATTTTCCTATGGTGTCTTTATGTTTTTTCTACATTTTGTGGTCGATACTTGGTTTCTTCGATCATTGTCAAGTAGGGGCTTGATTATTTTTTAATAGACCCATATATCCTTGGAAGGTCCTAGGAGGAGTCAACATATCCTTCATGTTTTCTTATTCTTGGTTGGGTAGAGGCCCTTTTATAACCCTAAATTTCACCACACATGCAAACCTAGCATCAGGGCATCTTACTTACTATTTTTGCCAAGCCAATACATAACAACTCTTCTTCCGCTACTTTCCACGTATGTACGCTAGATGCACCTCTACTTCCTGCATACATATGCTATATGCACCATTATAGCCCGAGTATACCCACAAAAGTTGCAAAAAATAAACATTTGCAAGGGATTCGTTGATATTACGGGATATTGGGAAGTTTCCCAACCAATTGACCGCCTATAGCCGCCACCCAACCGAATAACCATCTTTTTGTCATAGAAAAAGAAGTTTTGTGGTCTCATTCCAAGGAGAAACATAGCTACAGTGAAACTCTTCCCATTTCATTTCCCCCCCTTGCCCCAAGAATTTGCAGCCACATTGTGAGTTTTGAGATAGAATTCCCTATTCTTTCCCTTTTTCCTCATCCATAAACCTATGCCCATTCTCTAGAGAGAAGTGTGAGAGAAGAAGGATATGTGGAAGCAGTTGGAGCTTGGTGAAGAGGAGCCAAGGACCAGGTTCAAGGAGTAGTCGTCGATCTCATTTTGTAAGTAACTCTATGAGATTAATATAAAGAAGTACTTTTTTCATCCCGCCATATGATGTGTTCAATCTTCATGTTTGATTTACATTTTGTTATGACATATAACCCATTAGTCATATATAGAATTCATGTTCGTAGTTTCTTGTTTGTCTTTTGGTGAATGCGGGTCATCCTTGGGAGGTGATTTGCAGTCAAGAAGCGACCGAACGCATTGGGATCGACACCAAACATGGAGTTTAAGGTAAGACTATCAGATCCCTATACTTTGTTCTTTATGCATGAATGTGGGGTGTTGTCGGGATAGTTGTTAAAATTAGGAGACTTTAGATGGTTAGATCTGCCTAAAATTTAGAACCCTAGTGTAGTCCAATGGGGGGGGTTTCCCATGATAGTAGAATTGGCAACCATATTGAGGAGCCTCTAGGGTTTTTAGGGGATCTTTTTGGGTGTCTTATGTTGATTAAGGTTGGTTGTCATTGATGTCAACCCTTGAAGAAAGCCTCGTATCACAAAGGTTTGAGTAATGGACCCAATATTGTTTGATGTAAATATGACTCATTATTTTTTTTTCATGGTTGATAAGAAGTAAATATGTATGAACTCCAAAGTGGTCCCCTTATGGTGAAATCCCTCACGGGAAGACGCTTTGTGGAGTAATAGAACCCATGATTAATTATGGGATAATGAGATGAAGGAAAGTGAATTTGTCAGGGAAAATATCCTATATGGATAGTGATTTTCATGTCATTTCCGGTGGTATGCGGAACGTCACATAATTCCTCACGGTTAGAGAGTTATGGCCATGAGAAGTTGGAGACCCCAAGTTTGGGTAATGGACCCAAGTTTGTTTGATGAGTAACATTATGAGTTATGATATATTTTTAGATAATACTATTCTATATGGATAGTACATTTCATTCCATTTCTGGTGGTATGTAGAATGTCACATAACTCCTCACGGTTTGAGAGTTACAGCCTTATGAAGTTGGAGAACCCTCATATGTCATCTAGAAGCCCCAAAAGGTCAAAGTAGTCAAAGTGGTTTAAGAGATTTTAAAAGGTAAATAATAAAGTGAAGTGATGAGTGTATTATAATTCAAAGTGAATACAAAATAAATATATGGATAGTGATTTTCATGTCATTCTCGATGGTATGAACGTGCCGCTACATTCCCTCACCTGCTAGAGAGTTATGGCCATGAGAAGTTGGAGACCCCTGTTTGGGTAATGGACCCAAGTTTGTTTGATGAGTAACATTATGAGTTATGATATATTTTTTAGATAATACTATTCTATATGGATAGTACATTCTATTCCATTTCTGGTGGTATGTAGAATGTCACATAACTCCTCAATGGTTTGAGAGTTACAAACTTTATGAAGTTGAGAACCCTCACATGTCATCTGTGAAGCCCCAAAGCAAGTAGTCAAAGTGGTTTAAAGAGATTTTAAAAGGTAAATAATAAAGAAGTGATGAGTGTATTATAATTCAAAGTGAATACAAAAATAAATTATTTCAATAAATTTAATGGAGAAATTAGAAGTGGACCCAACCTAAAATAAGGAAAGTGGGCCAAGGACCTAGAAGATGCTTTAAGTGGAAGCTACTTGAGAGTATACTAAAGAGGCAAGCAGCTCTCATTTGAAAACACAATTGAGAATATTGAATATCTATATGTTTCTGAGGTAAACCAAGGATATCTAAGCCTAAATATTGAGGAAAGTGGAAGAAAAGAATGCTGAAATGCAAGGAAGGATAAATTTTGATGGTGCTTCTAAGGTATGTTATTTACGTGTCATCTCACCATTTTCGCCATAATTTTTTTCTATAATGATTCAGATCTTGAAATTGCTATTCCATTGAGAAAACATATCCAATCATTTTAGAAACAATTCAGTACAGGGTTGTTGTATTTGGGAGTTACACCGTGGAAAATAGGTTTGTGGCCAGTCTTGAAACTAGTTAAAATCAGGGTGTTTCGGTAAAAAACATCATAACTTCTATAACAGATCAAAATTAGGTGAGATAAAATTTGTTGGTTAGGGGACAGTCTTTAGTATTCATTTTAACAATTTTATATCAACCATCCAAACATTTTGTGTGGGGCACGCTCACAAGGTCTCTCTCTAGAATAAGACATAATTCAGCAAGGTATGCCATTTTTTCTATAATCCCATTTTATAGAGGTTCCAAGTAGTAATAATTGGAGGAATTCAGCCAAAACACACTGAAGAACATTTTTTTTTTTTTTATCATTTTTTTATATCTTTATACATTACAAGTATAAAGTTAAGGATACTTTAAAGTTAGGGTTGTTGACTAATCCAAAGTTCAGTCATGTGAGACTAAAAGAAAAGTTTGATGAAAAATGCTAGTCTCTTTGTTGTTAAGCAAGGAAGGTTGAAGGAATGTGATCATATACAACAGGTCTACTACAGATCTACAAATCAGATTTGGATGAAATTGATGAGGGATTTTGGTTGAGGTACATGTTGAGTACATGGATGAGACAAAGTAGTTGATGAGATGACACACACATAGTTACGATGTTGGTACATATTGACAAGTCATAGTTGATGAGTAGCTGACACATGATTGGTACAATTTGCGCACATGGTTGGACGCACTCTTTGTTTATGGTAGCCAGCTGATTATAGGTTGGTGCATGGCTGGATGCACTTGTTTATGGCACAAGCTGATTACGTGCTGGTGCATGGTTGATAACTTGTTTATGGTACTGCATTGATTACGACAGCATGGTTGTTGCACTTGTTTACAGGTACAAAGCTGATGCATGGTTGATGCAATGGTTCAGATTTATTGGTACAGGTTTACGCAGCATTCTCACGAAGATAGTGTTACAAAGGTTCCATAATTCCCATCACTTCTACCCCGTGGGTGGTGGATGGGGCAAGGAAAGGTGGTTGTAGCGTAGTTGGATAACATAGGGGTTGTGGTAAAGGCCCCTTCTGGTTGTAGCCAGAGAGAATTGGGGAGTTGGAGCTTCCTCAGGGTGTATCCTAAGAAACTAGGGAGTTGTAGCCTCCTTCCAACAGTAACCGGAAACAAAGGAAGTTGGTGCTTCCAATGAATGCAATTTTCAAGACATATAAGAAAAGGATTCGTATTTTCTCCCAATTTGGGTTTCCATGTAAAACACTGGGTGTAATCGTATGTGTATTGATTGTTCATTTGTTCATTAAGCTATTTAATCAAGATTTATTGATAATAATGCTTCATTGATATAACACTTGATTATACAATAAAAGGGATTAAATTGATCTATTACCGATTCACCCTCGCTGGATCCAACAATTGGTATCAGAAAGTATTCCTTCAAGAAACAATTTAACCAATTGAAGGAGACTGGTGGATTATTTTGAGAATGGAGTACCAATGTTTAATGAAGTTAGAATGGTTTTAAGTATGATATGTGGAGCTAAGGATGAAAGTATTTTATAGGCAACATGGACATTATATTTGGCTATCGCCTATTACAGATATGATAGTTCAAAAAGGGAAAACCGCAACCGCGAAGGAATTGAAGAAGAATAACAAAATAGCAAATGGATTTCATCTGGGAAGATTACCTAAACCCGTAAGAGAAAATGTTGGTAAATTTTCATCACCAAAGAACTTTGGGATAAGTTACATGACATAATATTCAATCTAATATGGATTCAAAAAATGCCAAATAAGATGCAAATACAAATCAAGAAAAAATATGCTTATCATGTCAGACGTGACTAAGAGGAAGAGTATGATGAAGCGTAAGTTGATTACAAAGAAAAATTCAGTGCAATTAAATATCTAAGGAAAGAAAGAGAAGAAAACAAGTCATCCAAGAAAGAATTGATGAAGCAAAAGCAAAGTGTTCAAGGTTCTGAAAAAGGATCATGAGGTCAAGAATTTAAGAGCTCAACTAGGAAGAAGCTAGAAGAATTGAAGAAACTATAGAATATCAAAGAAATGTTTAGAAGCCAACATAGTAGCACAAAAGGAAGACGCGAAAAGAGAGAAAGGATATTGATGATCATCTCAAGGAAATAACCAATAATTAAATCAACTTGAGGAAGAGTTTGTCAAGAAGAGAGAAGAATGAAGACTAAATAATTGCATTGAAAATCCAACTTGAAGAAGCAAAGAGAACATAAGAGGTCATGAAGTCTTAGATAATGAAGAAAGAAGAAGAGGTTGAGAATCTTAAAGAAGAAGTTGTCACACTAAGAGTCAAAATCAACAAGCTCAACAAGAAAAGTTGAAGAGACAGAAACATCCAATAATCGGGCTTGTAGAGAATGAAGAGAAGCACCTACGCTAAGTTAGAAAAGAAGAATGAAGAAGCCAGAAAGGTTACAGAAGTACTCAAAGGAAGGAACCATTGGTCAACCGTAATCTAAGAAAACTATTGAAGACATCTTCAATAATACCATCCATGTTCAAGCCACAAAACTCTCTAATCATGATCAAGGATCACCAAAAGAAAATTCGGCGACTACACCACAAATAAGATGATTCACTCCCAGGTATAAAAATCTATTTTATGGTCATTGTTTTATTGTAATAACTTTGGATTAATAAGGCTGTGACAGTGTGGATTATAAAAGAAATGTTCACAGCACTCGCCATGTGGTCGCACATAACATTGAGTGTTACAAATGTCATAACTATGGACACATAGCCAATGATTAGGAAGAATCATGATTGAAACTTCCATGAAAGAGAACACTGACATCAGATATGCAGAAAAGTATGATAAGAAAACAGGAAGAACAAAGAACAAAACACTCAAAAATTCAAAGATCGCAAGATTGATAATAAACCGAGATGAAGAAAATTCTACATAGAAAAGGAAAGATGTTATATACATAAAGGTTTGGAAAAATAAATGAAAGAAAGGAAAGACAGGTAAATAAGAAACAAGTTCAAGAGATTGTACTTTCATACATTGTATTGAAATATGAACTACCGTGATATAAAGAAAGAAGTCAAGCTTAGAGAGATAATAAATCTACCAATGAAGATGATGATGAATACACATCGAGAAGGAATTGTTCGAAACATCCGTCTTAGAGACTCCCCAAGTAATATGAATATTATACAAGGGGAGTCTATGGTGGATAGTCGTGGACAAACCAAAGAACCATCCTTCAGTAGCTGGTGAAATTTGAGAAGACACATTTAGAGAAATCAGTTAGCATAAGTTTAGTTTGATAGTATAATGATAAAATGGTTTAGTATTATGGACAATTGCTAAGCAGACTCTTTTGGACAAGTATGGATAGAGATGGATTTTTAAGAAGACGTAGCAGGTTTTAATAGATATATGATAGTGGACAAGAGCATGGATTCATAGATTGGTCTTAGGAGTGGTTCAAAGACAAAGGAACATTATCGTGACGGATGATAATTACACAAAATGGCTTAAATAATTAATGGATTACAAATTGATAGATATGTTTTGGACACGTAGTGCATACATCAGCTCACATTCAAAATAGAGTAATGTCGTCAAGACAACACCGGATAAAACCGCCATGAGCTTCGCTGGAAATGAAGACCAACAAATGTGAAGCACTTCGAAGTTTTGGAAGCAAATGCCATCAAAAGAGAAGATGGCGTAATGGAAAAGTTTGACTCTCGTGGAGGACAAAGGAATAATTCTTGTCATCAAGTATAGGGAAAGTATACAAGTGTTACAATTCCACGATTAAACAAAGTTGTGGAAAGAATCAACGCAACAATTGATGGTGAAAACAAAGTGCATCATAATCAAAGGAAGAAGAAACAAATCAATGGAACAACTTTCTAAGAAGAAGATGAAAAAAGAAGTATAAAAAGGAAGATGAAGATGAAGGGAATCCGACGTAAGAAGAAGATCATGTCCAACAAGTATTCCAAAGACACCAAGTAAATGAGTACGTAAGAATCATCCTTCGCATCAAATTATCAAGAACAAACATGCAGGAGTTGAGACTAGAAGAAGAATCCACTCATCAAAACAAATACACTTAGCACTCTTATCTACAATCAACCAAACGGTTTTGAAGAAGCCATTAAGGATGAGAATTTTGAAATAAAGCCATGGATGAAGAATTGGATCAAATAGAGAAAATGACACTTGAGAATTGGTTCCAATCAAGAATAAGAATGTGATTCACAAAATGGATTTTGTAGAAATAAATTGAATGAAGATGGACAATTTTACAAGGAACAAAGCTAGATTGGTATGTAAAAGGATATGCACGCATTGAAGGAGTCGACTTTGAAGAGACATTTTCCCAGCTTGTCTGAATGAAAGCAACTGCTTTCTGTACCTATGGTACGTTCCAAAATGTTAAAGGTTATCATATGGATGTAAAATCATCTTTTTCTAAATGGGGAACTTGAAGATGAAGTCTACATTGAACAACCGTAAGGATTTCATTTGTCAGAGAAAAAATTATGTGGCGGTAAATTAAAGAAGGCCTTGTATGGTCTAAACAAATATCCTAGAGAATGGCAATTCTAGACTCCATAAGTATCTACGAGGCGTGGTTCAGAAAAGAAGTGCAAACAACAACCCTACATCAAGGTAAGTCAAGGTAATATTTTAGTAAATTGAAGTTTATGTTGATGATATTATTTCTTTTGCTAGTGATGATGACAAGTTAAGCCGTAAATTTGCAAAGACATGCGTAATGAATTTGAAATGTTGTTACTTGGAGAACTATCCCACTGGATCTCAGACACATCAAAGCAACCAAGGAATCTTATTTCTCAAACCACCATATAAGAGAAATGCTAAAGAGGTTCTGAATACCATTAAAACCACATCACCCCATGAAAGTTCCAATTCTGTAAGTTGAGCAAATATGATGATTCGGCAAGTCTACAAATCAGTGAAATACAACAATGATTGGAAACCTACTATAAATGTGACAACATCCGTACCAAAATGTAATGCGTAGTTGAACAAGTGGCACGCATTTCACAACACCAAAGGAATCACATGTATTAGCAAGAAAGAGGATCTTCGATATCTCAAAGCGAACATAAGAGTTTAGATTATGGTATCCAAAAGGAAAATATCTATCACCTCTTGCCTGGCTAACATGAAGATTGGGTAGAAGAATTGATGACCTATCGGCTAATCTTAGTGGAAGCAACGCTCTACCTTGAGTGAGTGCTTGGTATCATGGCTAAGAAAGAAACAATCATCGATATCTCAGCAACCGAAAGGCAGAAAGTATATTGCAACGGTAACATGTTGTACACGTGTTCTTTGATGAAACAAACTTTGACAACCTATATATTTGTCAAAGTTTGAGTATGATGAACCCATTCCAACATATTGTGATAATGCACAAGTGCCATCGGTATCTCAAAACCCGGTGATGCACTCCAAGACTAAGCACATTCTAATCAAGTATCACTTTCTATGGGAACAAGTTGCAGAAAATAAAATCAAAGTTGAGTATGTGCTAACAAAAGAACAAGTGGCGCATTATATTTACAAAACCATCTCTTCATGGGAAGCCTCAATAACACTTCTCCAAGATCTGAGTTATTTCTACCCAAAATGAATGATTTTTGAACGTTTATCTTAGATGTCTTATATGTACATGAGGAAGAACTATAAGAGGACAATTCAGTCAAGAGGAGCAACCCCGATCGGAAAGATACCTCGCTACTGATGACATAGGGGAGATTTTATCGATGTAGAGGACAAAGGCATGGTTCCAGGAGCATATTTATCGATGTAGAGGATAGATGTAATGGTTCCGTGGGGAGCAGATGACCGATGCAGAGGAAAAGGCATGGTTCTAGGGGAGCATGAGGATAAGGATTTTATTGCATCGAAAGTACATCATCAATGGCAAAGGGGATATTGTTGATTAAGGTTGGTTTCTTACATGTTAACCCCTTTGAACAAAAGCCCTCAGAAGCACAAAGGTTTGCATCGGACCCAATATTGTTTGATGTAAATATGATTCATTGTTTTTTCATGGTATTTCATAAGAAGTAATATGGATGAACCCAAAGTGGTCCCCTTACGGTCAAATCCCTCACAGGAACATCAATTTTGTAGAGTAAGAGAACCCACGTTTAATTGTGGAATAATGAGATGAAGGAAAGTGAATTTTTTCAGGAAACATCCCACATGGATAGTTCTGTCATGTCATTCGGTGGTATGTGGAATGCCACATAATTCCCCACTAAGCTAGAGAGTTATGGCCATAATATTGAGACTCCAGTTTGGGTAATGGACCCGATTTTGTTTGATGGATAATGATGAGTTATGATATATTTTCAGATAATACCATTATGGTATATGGATAGTACACGTCATGCCATCGGTGGTGCATAGAATGTCACATAACTCCTCACCGGTTTGAGAGTTATGGCCTTTACTAAGTTGGAGGACCCTCAAATGTAATCTAGAAGCCCCAAAGGTCAAAAGTATCAACTATTTAAGAGATCTTTAAAGGTAAATAATAAAGTGAAGTGGATGAGTGTATTATAATTCAAAGTGAATACAAACAAACATTATTTCAATAATAAATTTAATTGAGAAATTAGAAGTGGACCCAACCCTAAAATAAGGAAAGTGGGCCAAGTGACCTAGAAGATGTTTTTAAGGAAGCTACTTGGAGAGTATAAATAAGAGGCAAGGCTCTCTCATTTGAAACACACTTGCGCATATTGAATATCTATATGTGTCCGAGGTAACCAAGGATATCTAATCCGAAATTCTGAGGAAAGTGAAGAAAAGAATGCTGAAATGCAAGGAAGTATAAATTCTTTTGATTGTGCTTTTTAAGGTATGTTATTTACAGGCCATCTCACCATTTTCGCTATAACTTTTTTTCTATAATGATTCAAATCCTGAAATTTCCATTCCATTGAAAAAACATATCCAAGTATCTGTGGTAAAAAATTCATCTTGTGGGTCATTGTATTTTGGGAGTTACACTTCGTGGAAAATAGGGTTTGTGGCCAGTCCTGAAATTAGTCAAAATCAGGTGTTTCGGGTAAAAACGTCATAACTTATTCATAACATATCCAAATTTAGTGAGACCAAATGTGTTGGTTAGGGGAAAGTCTGTAGTATTCTATGAAATAGTTTCAAATCATATCATCAGATATTGTATGCAGGGAACTCTCTACAAGGTTGTTCTCTAGAATAAGCTAGAATTCAGCAAGGTATGCCATTTTTGCTATAACTGCTTTTCTGAGAGGTGTCAAGTAGTGAATCTTGGAGGAATGGCACAAAACACAATGGAGAACATTGTGTATCATTTTTAGATCTTTATACATTACAGGTACAAAGTTATGATTACTTCAAGTTAGGGCTATTGACTAATCCAAAACTAGGCATGTGAGACTAAAGAAAAGTTTGATGAAAATGCTAGTCTCTTGTTGTTAAAGTTAAGGAAGGTTTGAAGGAATATGATCATATACACCAGGTCTATTACAGAGCTACAAATCAGATTTGGATGATGAAATTGATGAGAGATTTTGGTTGAGGTACATGTTGAGTACATGGTTGAGACAAGTAGTTGATG
>SNQJ01S0194772.1:0-17600 GCA_010110895.2 Picea sitchensis | reverse complement strand
ATTTAGCCTTTGGTTTAAAAGATAAACATGCAAGTAAATTGTTTACCCACATTTTCCTAGTTATTTCCCAATTTTTCAATGTATTTGGTTTGTTTAATTTTTGAAATATATATTTACTAAGTCCTATATGAGGTTTATTAATTTGCAATGTATTTTTTACTTCTTGTCCATGTTGCAGTTGAAACATCACAAGGCTATGTGGTGTAATGGTCGTAAATTTTGTATCAAAATGTTGGATGATATGATGAAAACCTCGGATTGTGGGATAACTGCAGTGTTTAAGGTCACCAACATTTCCTCTAGAAGTGACAGAAATCCGGAAGAAACTGAGAATAGGTACTATGGGCATTTGGAGAATATAATTAAGTGTGATTTAATTCCTTTAAAATAGTTTTGTTTGAGGTGAAATGGTACAGGCTACAGATGCATGAACGTGATCCTGAAAGAACTGTTATTAAGCATGATAATGGATTTACCATGGTTAATACAAGGTCATTTGAACCGGGTACATAGCCTTATGTTCTTCCAAGTCAACGTGAGCAAGTATTTTACTCAGAGGTACCTGGTAAAGCAGATTGGTCATACGTTGTTAGATATGATCCAAGAGGAATACCAGTAAAGTATAATCATGTAGCCGAGGATGAAGATAATAATGAGGAAGAAGATCATGATTATGCAGATCAAGAGCAGGTGGCTGTAGTTGATGTGTCAGACAAAGAAGTTGAAGAAGTTGATCATCCAAATGTAGTAGACGACGATCTCATTGGCGATATCGATAACTATATTAGCGAAAATGACGTTGATGATGATGTTGATATGAATGAGCCTTTCACCAATATCGATTCTGAACCAGATCCTGATACAGATGTTGAGCTGGATGAAGAAGAAGATGAATGATATTTGATTGTTGAAAAGAAAAGGTATGTGTTTATATATTTTATATGATCTTTATATGTTTTTATTTTGTATAATAGAGTATATGTTACATGTTCTTTATAATTTCAAATTAGGTATGGGGAAATTGAGAGTGATGTGAGGGGGGGCAGGGGCATAATTAGAGCTTCCACCTTCACGTGGTTTCCCCTGTTTAGTAGAGAATGAACTATTCTCGAAACTAAGAGGAGCTCTACGCAACTATGCCTAATCATGTACTACTTGACCCCATTAAGGTGTGATAGTAAGTGGCTTAGGATTAGAGTTAGAACACTTGAGGCCTACTTAATAATTGGACAATGAAGTATGGCTTCAAAGAAGGACAAATCAAAGAAGTTTAATATAACAATGTATGCACCTTGTCACCCCTAAAGAAGGATAAATCTAAGAAGTTTAATATAACAATGTATGCACTCATCACCCCCGCTTCTATGTGTATATTTTCCCATAGGACCCTCAGAGGGGTCTTCTCAAGCTTCCAATTCCATTGATATCCCATCTACCTACACAAACAACAACCGGGAAATATTTCATCTGGAGGCATTAATATGTCCTGGGGTAAGTTTCAAAGGCCTCAAGAAGAGTTATCTTATAGGTTGAAAGTGAGTTTAGCAGAAAGGGAGTTTAGGTGACATTGATTTCAAGTATCACTTCATGAAATATATTCCCAACATGACTCTAATGAAATTTGGGGTTGTAGATGCATTTCATCAACCTATGTGGCAACATTTCATCCTCATCAAGATGATAAGGAAGGGTTTTAATCAAATATTACCTACACACCCACTCTATATATCACTCCAAATAAGTCTCATTGATGATTTTTCTTGGTCGACTTTTAAAGGAAAAACTATTAAAATACATTGTAGTAGGGATAGAGTACATGATGAGAAACAATGACCTATGAATGGAGCCAATGTTGAAATTTTTTTTTCAAAATGTTTTTCTATGCCCTTAAATTTGACATGGATAGATCAAGCTTAGGCTTTGATGATCCCATTGTGGTTTCAGATTCCAAACATTCTCACACACCCACTCTTTATATTCATTGTTCAGGGCTTTTCAAAACAACATCATGCTAATTAGGCCAATGATTTTGGTTGTGGCAAGAAGAAGGAAATATATGAGATTTCTATTTAAATAATTATTTTTATTAAAAAAAAAAAAAAAAAAAAAAAAAAAAAAAAAAAGAGAAAAACAAAGAAAAGAAATAACCTACTTCACATCTTCATTAATCGATAATTTCTTTATCAACGCTATTACATTCCCTTGTAGCACTAGATGCATATGCCATGCTTATTGATCGTATTTTAATGGAAATAACAAAAATACATTGGACTAGGGATAGATTACATGATGGGAAACAATAACCTGCGGAATGGGGCCAATGTTGAAATTCTTCAAAATGTCTATATGCACCTAAATTTGAGATGGAGGATTGATGTAATGTAACTTGTAGTGATATGGGACTATTGGGAAATCACAAAGATTGTAGATCTACTCTAAGAATTAGTTTTACTAGATGATGTAAGAGACAATGTTCATGAAGATGATATCGATGATGAATTTATCAAAACTAACATCGATGATGACGATGATGATATGGGTCAATACTTACAATATTGAATCTGGATCAGGTGATATAGATGTGGAATTGGATGGAAAAGATGATCAATTACATTGAAGCGTATGAGGTATGCCTTTAACATATATATATATATATATATATATATATATATATATAATTGTCTTCTAGCCATACATTACAAATTAATGTTCAAGTTTAATTATGTCATTTTCTAATATGTCGGTATATGTGGTAGGAGACTTTTCCTTAATTATGACAAGAAAAACATTCATTTATTTGAATGTACATAGATTATTTTTGGGTTTTGGGCAATTGAGAGTAACATGAGGGAGGGGGGGTACATATCAGCTTCCATCTTCATGTGTGGTTGGCCTCGTCAATAGAGAATAAAGAATTCTCAAATCCAAGAGAAGCTTGAATTAATAATGAACTATGCTTATTTCACCTAGTACATTATTATATAATATTTAATAACTCCAAAATAATACATGCTTGCTCATGTAATTGAACCCATCAAAGATATAAATGATATGTGAATGGGGACAATGTTGAAATATTTTCAATTTGTTCTTGTATAATTGGAATTTGACATGGTTAGACTAGAAACATGCATTGAATATATGGGAGGGTTTTTGACTCAAACATGACTCACAATACAATTCAAAATCAAACAAGAAGCCTATAGAATAATTAATGTGAATGTAGGACAATGTTAACTTGTTTTCAATTTGTGCTTGTATGGACTGGAAATTCATGACATGTTAGGACAACACATGCATTGATGGTATGGGAGGGTTTCGGATTCTATTACTGACTCAAAATTAATTCATTAATCAAATATTCATTTGTTATTCTTCAAACTCCAAAATAAGGCACTGGCCATGTACTCTTGACCCTCCTTGTGACATGTGACACAACATTGAAATCTCTTCAATTTGTTCCTTGTATGGACGCACTCTGACATGGTTAGACTAGACACATTAAATGACCATATGGGATGGTTTCTAGACTCAAACATGACTCACACAAACAATTCCAAAATCAAACAACAAGCCTATATAGAATAATTAATGAGAAGGACGACAAGGCCAAAATTTTGGGTGGTATCACCTGCTCATGTAATTGAAACCAACACATATAAAACATGTGAATAACAACATTGAATTCTTTTCAATTTGTGCTTTTATGGACTGAATTTTGACATGCTAGGACAACACATCTGCATTGACGGTATGGGAGGGTTTTTGACTCAAACATGACTTGCACAAACACCACAATCAAACAACAAGAATATAGAGTAATTAATGTGAAGGATTACAAGGCCAACTTGTTGGGTGGCATTTCCTACTCATGTACTTGAAACCGACACATATAAATGAAATGTGAATGGGGCCAATGCTGAAATTTTTTTCAATTTTGTGCTTGTATGGACCTAAATTTGACATGGTTAGACTAGATGCATGCAATGATGGTATGAGTTGTTTCTTGACTCAAACATGACTCGTACAAAAAATTTGACAATCAGAAAACAAGCCTATTACCTATCACCATTAAAAAAAGGTATTTTATATGCTTTGGAGGAGGGGTATATTCAAATTTATACAATGGGTAAGAAAAGGAAACGAATGAGATGGTTTCATCTAAATAAATATTGAAAATGATATTACGTATTAATCTACCTCCAAAATTACCCAATTTAAAACCCTATATGGTTATGAACCCCCGTCACTGAAGAATTGGGTCATTAAAAATGGAATTATAAATTATTATTAATCTCTTTTAAAATAAAATCGGGACATCATATCTCATAAAGGGCTTTATATGGTGCAATGCAGTGTAGTTTATAAGAAGAATCTATATTCCAAACCTCAAAATGGATACTACCATATCTTGTTAATAAGACAAATATCTCTTTGCATGTTTCCTATGTGGTGTCTCAATTCCTCACACATGATGCATGAGAACCAAAGATAAATTATATAGACTAAGGTCACCCTCCATTAATTTTATCCCTTGATTATGGCTAATTCCACAAGAACCATATTCCCTAGAGCACCAAACAAGCAATACGATCCATGGTCCATTACTTTAGGGTTCATGAGCCATGCATTGGACAATAAGCCAACATTCAATTCGTATATGGACAATTTTTGGCTTGTAAGTGGGATATGATGGCCATTTTGAAATTTGTAGCATCAAGGATGTTTCTTTGGGCCTAGTCCTTGGCCTAGGTTCTAAGGCCATACTAATTAACGCTCAAGATCATGGGTCATGTGTAGCGACCTAAACCACCACATAGACCCTACATAAGGGATATTTAGACAAGTGAGATATGGTTACCATTTTGAGGATTGGTGCATTGGGGATGGCTATTGGTGCCCATGTAATAGTTGAAATAAAAAATATAGGGTCTAAGGTCATAATATTTTTCTCTGAAATCACATGTACATGTGGGGTCCCTTAGGCCATCACACATACCCTAAATAGGGAATATATGGTTCATGAGTTAAATATGGTGTCCATTTTAATGTGTTGGATTTTGGGTACAAATGTAGTAGTGAGCATGTACCTAGTCTCACCTAGTTTTGTAAGCAAAAGTGCACACGAACAGAAGCATGTCAATAGAGAGATTTAAACATTGGTGTGGAAAATAAAAATAGCTTATTATCATTGGCATGAAAATCAGTTCTTGACATAGATCCCATATTTGGTATGGAGAGTTTTTCCTAATAATTAGAAGGGTTCATATGTACTCATTGAAAAATGATTTTAGGTCAATCTTGCTAAGATATTTGGCTCCTTCAACTAATTTATGAGATAATCAATATTGGGTAGAGGGTACCAATCTTTCACATCGATATTGTTCAATGATTTTTAATATGTTCATAACCTCCATTCTCATTGTTCCTTTTTGGGTACAATGATATCTAGAGTACCAAAAGGATAAGCTATGGGACTAGCCTTACCATCCTAAAAAAGATTTATTGATTGATTCTTGATCCATAAACTGTTATGTAATATGCAGTACAATTGGGAAGTAAAGAACTTGCAATTAGATAGATCTTATGTTATATTGTGTGGGGAACATGTAGAATTGTAGGTTCTTCAAAAACATCTAAATAGGAATATATGCTATCCTGAATATCCCAAGGAAGGATATTCCCATGTTGTCTCATTTACTTTTGGACAACATATATTACTAAGACCTTATGGATATTACCCAGTTTTATTGTTTTCTTACCATAAATTAAAGGATTGTTGGGTAATGACAAATAGAGGTGAGTTTCTATACTTTACCAATATAAGTTTGTATATCTCTAAATATTTTCAAGTATTTTAATAATTATCTAGAATAAGCAATGTTGGTTGAGTCATTGCACAAAGTGTTTTGTAAGAAGAGCTTGTTGGACATGTTACATGCTCAACAATGATCTTTGTATGATTGGAGATCTCATTCAACATTGGTTGAAATTATTCCATGGAGGAATGAAAATATACTCATCCAAAACAAATGAAAATGTCCAATTGACCATGAATGTGCATTTGAACAAAAAGTGGTTTACAAAGATGATTGATTATGCTAATACCCATAAAATTGTTCTTTCATGGTTATAATATCTTACAATGTTTGAAAATCATTGGGAATCCATAGCTCCAGTGTGTCTATAATTTGAGGATGCATGACACTCACCTAATGGAAAATTAAATTCTATCAAGAGACAAAGAATTTGGCATCACAAGGCACCCACTTTATAATTCTATGAGGACCCAAGTCACCAATTTACAAGGAAGAACCATAACATAGATACTTATAGGGGGATGTTGGCTAAAAAAATAGGGATTGTTATAGGAATTTTCTTCATCATTAAAAGAAATGATCCTCTTTGGTTTCCTAAAATCATTGCAATCAAGTGTGTGAAGAATGAGATTTCAACCATCTCATCGAGACAACAACACTTTGAGGAAATGTGCTATCTTTTAACATCTATGCAATACCTCATCTCTGCCCCACAAAATAAGTAAAATAACGTTAAATTAGTGGTATTTCACTTGCATTGAAAAGAAATACCACTTATTCTACACCTCCTGTCATTTCACAAAGTTGTAATTAGGAGTCAATCCTCACCGGTTGTCTTTCCCCGCTAATTTTTCCAATCTCGTTCCTTGGTTTTGGTTTCTCTAGATAGTAGCTTGTGACAGAGGGAATCTCATTAATCCATTCATGAGCATCACTAATTAGATGATGTGGCATTTGGATACCTTAAGAGAGTCATAATTACTCCCATCGCTTAACACTGGTTGATTTTCTTCACTTTGACATGCAAAGCATTGGGCATAAATCCCATTGTGTTAGCATCCACAGGGACCATCACAATTATTTGTTTTAATTAAACAATATGAATTTTGTTCATACCAATTTCAATAAGGTTATATATATATATATATATATATATATATATATATATATATATATATATATATATATATATATATTAAATTAAAATAAAATGGCATACATTTACTAATTAAAATAAAAACAAAATAATAAAACATTATATATATAATATATATATTAATTAAAATAAAACCAAATAATAAAAATTAAATTAAAAACAAAAACAAAATAATAATAAAAAACAAAACTCTAATCCCACGCCAAGCACTCCATTCAATATTACAAAGAAAAATATCAGGCGCCCACTGCAGTTGAGAAAAACCCATTTATTCAACATACAATTGGACATTGACAAAGGAAAAAGAGCCCATCTATCTGACATACATCCTTCGTTGTTTAGGCCAAAGGAGCCAGTTATCCAATGTACATCATTCAGAGAAGAAAAACCTAGTCCTAATGTAGGAGAGGAGAAAAACCCCATCTAAGGATCAAGGAGAAAAAACTGTCTTGATTCCTCGACATACATTGTTCACTAGCTAGGGAAGGTTCAGAGGAGAAAAACCCCATCTTACGTAGAAGAGTGGAGAAAAACCTCATCAGATAAAGGTAGAGTAGTGGAGATATTCAAAGTTCCATGATTTCAATTGGACATTGATAGAGCCAGAGGAGCCTAGCTATTCGACCAAACCTATTGCGATGTCGCCGAAATCAGTAAGTTCTATGAAGTTTGCACAAATATAGACATATTATGCTTTGTTATTCTAAGAACTACAAAGCATAAAATAAAATTAATTTTAATTAATCCGAAATGTTGAAATTGAGAAAGCAAATTTTTGGAAGTAATTGTGGAAATTGAATTATACTATAATACATTGAATTCCCCCTACCCCAACAAAAATAATCTCAAGGTAATTTTGTAGCTATGGGAACCATATAGGGTTTTAGGTAGGGATTGTTTGCCAAAGTATTTAGCAACATGTCGTTGAGTTATTATGATAGTTGTAATGTGCCTCGAGTAGTGATCTGCACCACCCTATATGGTCCATACTAGTTTATTTATAATTTTCCCAGGTGCTTATAGAAAATTCTATCATATAGTAAGATTAATTCTCCTTCAAACTACTTGTGTTTAATATGTCTATCATGCTAGGCTTTATGAAACTGCTTTTGGACCGTCTAATTGTACCCTACTAGAACCCAACAACATCACTATTTCCATACCATAGACCAAATTAAATGGTGTATGTTGTGTGAGGGTTTTACATGTTGTTCAATATGCTAACACAATTGCAACAAATCTCTCACCCCAATCATCTCAATTAAAAAAATATGCCTAATCCAAGGATTTTGTTGAATACTTATGTTGCTTTGTTAGCCTTTGAGTGGTATGATGTCTTGTGATCATGGATCATAAAATATTTTACCAACACAATGAGTGCACATGTGATGAAGTCATGACCCTAGCTGTCAGTTAAATTGCGGGGACATCTAAATCTGGTAACTATGTTCTCGAAAATAAGCCTATGCGTAGTTTCCACCAAACAATCTATGGTAGGCATAGCCTCAACCTAATGTGTCGATAAATCTGTAACAATGATAATATAATGTTCCTATAAATATTGTGCTAGAATGCTTATGGGATTGATAAAATTATTGCCCATTGTTGGAACGACTTGCCATGACAATTGGCTGCAATGGTATTTCATCCATTATCAAGGGTCATCCCACCTATTGGAATATATCACATTGCTCGACTTAGTTTATAGTATCTATAAACAAAGTTGTCCACCACAACTCCACACATAGAACCTTCATTGTAATTCATTTTCACCATAGTTCCCTCCTCCTTTTCCATCACGTGCCTCCCAAAGTATCATCACACATTCATTATCCATTACACATCTTCACAAAATTCCATTAGTATCCAACTTGTATAATTGTCCTACAATGTGTTGGTAATTAGAAACACATACCACCAACTATAAAATTTGATGCAGGTTATATCCCTCAAGTGCTACTCTTTTATGGAGGAATTCAACAATATCAATGAAGAAGTGTGGAATGGATTCTACATGAAAGGTATTAACATTGGGAAATTCATCCACTATCCATGTTACACTTGAGACATATGATATGGCTTGACAATACTTGTATTTATGACAACTTCAAAATTAATTTTTTTAAACAATGGTAGGTAATGGTATATCCATCCCTCTAGAATGAGATTGCAGAATAAATACTTTCATTCATAGTGATTACTAAAGAACTTAAATGGGATAACTAAAAAGTAAGTTCAAAACTTCTAAATCACATGTACCATCTCTAACCCTTCTTCTATGGTATACTTTTGTTTAATCAAGATAAATTATTGCTTGTAAAGTACATTAGATGTTTCAAGGTTGCTTTTCTAGGTTGCACCAACACAATTTTTAGTGCTATACATGAAGCATTCATATGGGAATTAAAGCTTGTTCTTTAGTCTAGGAAGAAGAAGATCAACGTTGGGTCCATCTATTCCTTTAGTTTTGCAAATAACTCTTAACACGATGCTATATAAATGAACAATATCCATTTTCCTAGCAACTCTTCCATTGTTGTTGTGAAAATTTGCATTTATGGATTACCCAGAGGGAGGGTGAATCAAGAAGTGAAAAATTTAACCTTTTAACCATATAATCCAAGTAAGTTATATCAATGAATCATTATCATCCAATAACTCAGAGTTAAGAAATGAACAAATGAACAAACATTCACACATACGAAGCATAACTGCTGTTTTAATGAAACTCAAATAGGAGAAAACCATGGAATGATTTTTCTTTATATGTCTTCAAGAATTACATTCGAAGCACCAAATCGCTTTTGTTTTCTCCATTTGCAACCTGGAAGGAGGATCCAACCCACCTAGTTTATAGGCTCCAAATTGAAAAAAGCTATGACTCCCTGTATTCTACAACACCAACTGGAAGGAGACTACAACCCCCCATGTTCTCCAACTACAATCAAGGTGTCTACAACCACTTTTCCTTGCCCCCATCCTGCCACCCTAAAGTAGAATTAGAACATGGAACCACTATCAACCTTTTCACTGTGAGATGTACCGGGATACCAATAACTCTAACCATGCATCAACCATGCATCAACCTCGTAATTACCTCAACCCGTAATCAACTTATACCATAAAAAGTGCATCAACCATACCAAGTATGTACCACCATGTCAACTACTCATCAACTATGACTCATCATCAATATGTACCAACATCATCAACCATACACCTATGTATGTGTGCTAACTCATCAATCCACTGCTCAAATCCATGTACTCAACATGTACCCCAACCAAAAAGCTCCCCTATCAATTTCTTATATCATCTAAATATGATTTTGTAGATCTATAATAGACCTGTTGTATTTGATCACATACCTACAAATCTTCTTTAATTTTAACAACAAGAAACTAGTATTTTCATCAAACTTTTCTTTAGTCTCACATGCTCTAGTTTTGATTAGTCAACAACCCTAACTTGAAGTAATACAACTTTGTACTTGTAATGTATAAAGATATCAAACTTATACACAATGTTCTTTATCAAGCAGCCATGCAATTCCCCTGTGTGTCACTACTTGGAACCCTCTCAAAAAAGGAGTTATATAGAAAATGACATACCTTGCTTAATTCGACACCTTAGAGACTTTGTAGAGTGTGCCCAATAATGCACATTTTTGAATTTATCTTAAGAAACGTTACAAATACTACATAATGTACCAACCAACACCATTTGGCTCTCAATTTAATTTGACTAAGTATTATGATTAAGTTATTACCTTTTTACTTGAAACACCTATTTTGACTAGTTTTAGGACTAGCCACAAACCCTATTTTCCACGGAGGTAACTCCAAAATACAATGAACCACAACATGAATTTTTTTACCATAGATACTTGGATATGTTTTCACAATGGAATATCAATCTCCAGGGTCTGAATCATTATAGAAAAAGCTATAGAGAACATGGTGATATGACCTGTAAATAACATGCCTTTAGAAAGCACCATCAAAAAGAATTTTATCCCTCCATGCATTTTGACTTTTTCTTTCACCTTCCCTCAGTGTACCGGCTTAGATATAATTGGTTACCTCAATAATAATTCCATAGATATTCAATATTCCCTGGCAGATTAAATGTGAGAGATCCTTTGCTCTTTTTATTTATACCTCCAAGTAGCTTCCTTTAAAAACATCTCTAGGTCACTTGGCCCCACTTTCCTTATTATTTTAGGTTAACCTAATTCTAATTTCTCCATTAAATTTATTATTGAAATAATTTAATTCTTTTTATTTTGCTTTGAATTATAATATACTCATTACTTCATTTTATTATTTACCTTTAAAATTTCTTAAACAACTTTGACTACTTTTTGACCTTTTTGGGTCTTCTAGATGACATATGAGTGGTTCCTCCAACTGTAGCAAGGTCATAAATCTCAAATCGTGAGAAGTTATGTGATGTCCCACATACCACCGTAATGGAATGAAATGTAAATTATATATATATAGAATAAATAGCATTATCTGAAAATATATCATAACTCATACCATTATCCAACAAACAAACTTGGGTCCATTAACAAACCTGGGTCTCCAACTTCTCATGTCCATAACTTTCTAACCGTGGAGGAGTTACGTGATGTTCCACATACCACCGTGAATGTAATGACAAGAACCATCCATATAGAATATTTTACCTAAAAATTAATTGTCCTTCATCTCATTATTCCACAATTGCTGGGTTCTCTTAATTCTTGAAAGCATCTTCCCATGAGGGCTTTCACCATATGGGACCACTTTGGATTTCATCCATATACCCTTATAAAAACATGAAAAAGACAATAATGAGTCATCTTTACATCAAACAATATTGGGTGCATTACCCAAACCTTTGTGTCAAAGGGGATTTCTTCAGGGTTTACATCAATGACAACCAACCTTAATCAACAATCTCCCCTTGGCATTGATGGCAACACTGATGCAATAATTGAAAATCATATGACACATGCCCCCTTTGTAACCATGCCTCTTTCATATGTATCCTGATAAATTTTCCTCTCATTCCTCACATGTGATACAAATCTTCTCCCCTGAACCATGCCTCATTCCTCTACATCTTTATAACTTCTCCTTTGTCATCAATGGCAAAGGTATATTTCCATCTAGGGATTCTCCCAATGAACTCCGCCCTATGGTGCTTCCTCATGTAAATATAATAGATATAATATAAGCATTCAAAGAATTCATTTTGGAGTATAAATAACTCCAAGTCTCTTTGGCAAAGAAATTCAAAGGCTTCCCTGTGGAAGTGGTTTTGTAAAGATGTTCCTCCACTTGTTCTTTGTGCCCACATACTCAACTCGATAAGTTATTTTCTACAACTTGTTCATATAGAAAGTGATAATTGATTGAAATGTGTTTCATTCTTGGAGTGCATCACCTAAGTTTTTGAGATAATCGATGGCACTTCTGTATTATCAAATATATTGAATGGCCTCTATCATACTCAACTCAGATATATGTCAAAGTTTGTTTCATCCAAATAACCCGTACAAATGTTGTTGTTGCAATATACTCACTGACTATAGATAGAGATATTGATTATTGTTTCTTCCTTATCCATGATACCAAACAATCACCTAAGTAGAACCCTCGCCCCATTGGTGCTTCGCTGGTCATCACAACCTACCTATGCATCTGTCTAGGAAATAAGTGATAGATCTTTTCCTTTTGGATATCGTAATCCAAACACTTTTTTTTTTTTTTTGAGATATATGAAAATCCCTTTACTTCTAATACATGTGATTCCTTTGGTGTCGCTGAAAGTGTGCCTATCCAACTACTCCCACTGCAACGCTCTGGCTACCACATATAGTATCGGCCAATCATTGACCCTGTATTGCCTCGACCAGACCTCAAATCATCTTTCTCAACTATCTACAACCGGTTTGCATGGGAGTGGTAATTGGTTTGCACTCTTCCATTCCGAACCCTTTAGCATTTCTATGATATACTTGGTTTGATAAATAAAAATTCCCTTGGTTGATTTGACGTATCTAATGCCCCATAAAGAAGGGATATTCTCCAAGTAAAGACATTTCAAATCTATTCTACATGTATTTTGTAAATTTATGTCTTAACCTCGGCTATCACTACCAAAAATAATATCATCAACATAAAATCTAATTAATAAAAAAATTAGCTTTGACTTACCTTGATGTAGAGGTTGTTGTTGTTCCACTTCCTTTCTAAACCCCCTGCCTACTACACATACTTATCCAGTCTGTAGTGCCATGCTCTAGGAGCCTGCTTTTAGACCATACAAGGCCTTCTTTTAATTTACATACATAGTTTTGCCCTTCCGACAACCTGAACCTTCCGGGTTGTTCAATGCTCTAATTTCTTCTTCAAGTTCTCATTCATAAACGCTGATTTTACGTCCATTTCCACATGCTTTAAAAATTTTGGAGCATGCATAAGCTAAAGTAAATGGATTGCTTCCATTCTCAACCGGGGCAAATGTTTTTTTCAAATTCGATTCCTTCAACTGTGCATATCCTTTACATAACAATCTAGATTTGTTCCTTGTAGCCTATCCATATTCATTCACTGGCTCCCCTCAAAACCCATTTTGTGCCGTGACACATTCTTATTCTTTGGTCTTGGAACCACCTCAAGTGTCATTTTTCTATTTGATCCAATTCTTCATCCATGGCCTTATTCCGTAATTCATCCTTGTTGGATTCTTCAAAAGAGTTTAGTTCAATTGTAGATAAGCAGGGTGTGTTTGTTCCGTGAATAGATTTTTTCTTCTAGTCTCAACGCATCTTTGTTTCCACAATTTGATCCAAGGGATGACCTTCCTCGTACTCGCTTGCTAGGTGTCTTTGGAGATACTTTCCAAACTTGCTCTTCTACTCACCAAAAATCTCTTAATCTTCATCTTCTTTCTTCCACTTTTTCATCTTCTTCTTCTCAAAAGTTGTTCCATTGATTTGTTTTCTCTTTCCTTTGATTTTGGTCTGCCTCTTTCATCAATTGTTACGCTGATGCTTTCCACAACTTTTGTTCAACCTCAAATTGTAAAACTTGTATGCTTTCCCTGTTCTTGAGTAACCAACAAGCGTGTTCCCTTGTCCGCATCTAGATTCAAACTTTCCCCATTATTCCATATTCTTTGATGTAGCATTTTCTTCCAAAACTCAAGTGCTTCTGCCATTTGTCGGTCTCTCCATAGTTCGTAGGGAGTTTTCATTGTTGTTTCTGAGTATTATTCTATTTTGAATGTGAATTATTGCATGCAATCGCCTGTCAAAAATATATCTGCCAATTTGAATCCATTGGCATTGTTCAAGCAATTTCAGACGCCTCGCTTTTTCTTTTCAAAGAACTCTATTCTGCTGAGGTGTCCTAGCAACAGAATTGCCTTTCATTCCAAGGAATGCTACAAGAGTCCAGCAATTCCTTTCAAGTGACCTCTCCTCCATTATCATATCTCAAACATTTGATTCTTGAATCCATCTCATTTTCAACCATTTCTAGATCTTGAAGTTTTCAAAAAGCTTCAATTTTGTTCTTGAGAAAGAAAACTATAGTCATTCTTGTATAATCACAACTAATAACATAAATTATTTTTCACATTTTAAGCCCTTTGTTGTAGTTGGTCCAACTTTATCAGTATGCACAATTTCCAAAGGAATATTCAACAACAAGTGGTCTTGTTGTTGAATATTCCTTAATTTGAACTCCGGTCTTTGTTTGATATCCTGTTGACAATGCTTCGATAGCCAAAAATAGTTGGTTTCACATCCTGTACCGAATCATTTCTTTGTCAATTTTGACAAGGTTATCAAAATTCATGCGACCCATTCTTCTATTCGGAGATAGCCAACTTTCATATTCCATTCCTAGACAACACTTTTAATTTCCAATTTCACTAAACACATATATGTTTGAAGTTCTTGTAAAATGTGCATCATTTCCAATTTCCTTGAACCTTATTTCTTTTCTTATCTCACCCTTTTCTAAATCGAAAGTGTAAGTTTAAGGACCTTGGTCACACATTTGAATCACACTTAGAAGATTATGTTTCATATCTTCTACCAGTAGAACATTTTGTGCCTTTTCATTCTTGTTCCCAATTCAGACTGTGCCTTCTCCAATGATTTTGGATGAATTCTAATTTCTGAAGGATACCGATCCATTTTTTTATTTTCATAATGTAAAAAATTTGTCTTTATCACCTATCATGTGTTTTGAACATCCACTCTCAACATACCAACCGTGTTTCTTCTGCTTAGCTTGTAGAGCGACTGTGCATTCTTCATTGTTATACTGATCTTACTTTCTTATCCATGTCATTTTCTGAGGTTGTTGTTTGTGACTGTTGTTATTCTATTGAGGTTCTTTATGAGGGACTTCCATTATACAATCCTTGGCCATGTGTCCAAAATTGTTACATTTGTAACATTCCACTTCACTTTTCAAAGATTCAAACCTATTGTAACTTCTTCTTTGTGTGTCACTAGGTCTCCTTGAATAATCTCTTTGTGTATAACTCTCAAAGTTGTTACTGTTCTTGTTGTTAGCTCTGCAATTCACAACTTTATTTCCAAAATTATTACATGCATAACATAAACCAAAAAATATAGTTTGATACCTGGGATTTGAAGATCTTCTAAAGGGAGGTGCTCTTATGAATCCTTCTTCTTCTTGAGGCCTATCTGTCTATTGTGGATTTTGAAATCTGAATCTTCTTGGTGGAGGAGTGTCCCTGTAATCTTCCTTGTATATCTTCATATCCTCTTTGATTGTTTCTGCATAGCTCTTTGGATTTGTTTCTTGCTATTTTGTTTTGGAGCTTGATCCCTTTTCTGTCTTATTGTATCCAAGTCTCGACTTGTCAAGATGATATTTTTGACTGCTGATAATGTCATCCAGAACTTTTGAGCTATTCTTCATATTTTTCTTTTGAATATCATTTCTTAGTGTGACAACCTATGCTTCCAAGTTTCTAATGATCTTATCCTTTTATTCTAGTTGTTCTTTGAGTGCTTCTTCAATTCTTTTATCTTCTTCTATTTGAACCTTCAATTTTGTGATCATTTGTTCTAGTTCTCGAGTGTCATTTTTCTTGTCTAGTTCTGCCTGTAGTTTCTTGTTTTTCTTGTTTAATCTTCTGATAACTTCGATGGCACACATTAATTGTTCTCGATAGTCGATTTCTGCCTCTTCAATTTCTTCTTCGACTTCTTCACATTCTTCTTCGGATTCTTCATATTATTCTTCAGAGTCTTCTTTGTCAGTCTTTTACTGCCATGAATAGAACTCTTCCTATCTCATTGTCACTGACTTCATCTTCATCTGATCATGAGATGTATTATTTGGTGTATAAGCTTTTCTTGAAAACTCTCTTTGTAGTTATTTTTCCTTTATATGTGTGTTTTCCTTTTGAGTAACCTTCATCATTTTTCTTTTTCTTATGAGGAAATTTGTTAGCAAAATGACCAATACCATCACAATTAAAACAAATTAAAGGGAGCTACCTCTATACCTACTGTTGGTTCCCTTGTTTAGTCTTTTGATGAAGTTGGCCACTTCTTCATCATCTTCTGAGGCATCACTGTTGCTGCTATATTCTTCTTGTTCCTTTTTCCTTTTCTTTGATCTTTTGGATGCCTTGAAGGTTGCTTATTTTACATTTGGATTTTCCTACTCAGTTCTCATTTCATATGCTGTGAAGATTCCATTCAGTTCATCCATGCTTCTTGATTCTAGATCTGATCTTTCTTCTAGTGTTTATATCTTAGGGTTGACTATCATAGGAAGAGATCTTAGTATCTTTTGAACAATTATAGATTCTTCAATTTCTTCTCCCAATCGTATGATTGCATTCACTATTTCATCGACTCATAAGAAGTAGACTACGATATCTTCATCTTCCTTCATTTTTAGTTGTTCGAACTGACCTTTGTAAGTATGAAGCTTTGTTGCATTGACTTTTGTATCTCCTTCACAAATATTTTGAAGCTTGTCCCAAATCTCTTTAGTGGATTTACAGTGTGCAACTTTGGTGAATACCATATCACTGAGACCATTCAAAAGTGCATTTATGTATTTGGAATTATTCTCACCGAGTTTTACTACTTTGTCATTTGTTGGTGGAACTGTTAGTGATGCGTATCCATCTACAATTGATTGCCAAACTTGAAATCCTCGTGCCTATATATATGTCCTCATCCTTATGCTCGAAAAAGCATACTTTTGTCCATCAAACTGTGCTATTCCATTTTTATATGAGTTGGTACTCTCCATGATCTACCTTTCATTGGTTAAACTGATTTCTGAAGGAACCTACTCTGATACCAATTATTGGATTACTGAGAAGGGGGGTGAATCAGTAATAGAGAAATTTAATCATTTTTAACCATATAATCCAAGTGTTATATCAATGAAGAATTATCATCCAATAATTGCAGAGTAAATAAGAAATGAACAAATGAACAAACATACACATACACAGTACACCAGTGTTTTACGTGGAAACCCAAATCGGGAGAAAACCACAGAATGTTTTTTCTTATATGTCTTGAAGAATTACATTCATTGGAAGCACCCGCTTCCTTTGTTTTC
>SNQJ01S0194771.1:0-17607 GCA_010110895.2 Picea sitchensis | reverse complement strand
TGGTTGAACTACCAAACAAGGTATTCACCTGTTTAGGTTCTATGATGTCTTCAAAGTTATGATCTCTTGATGGTGGTAAGAAAACAAAGGTTGTATTGTTTGGTTCTGCGGAAGGTTCTAGTGGTCTTACCTCCTGTCCCAATATTACTGATGCTTCAATTTGTTGTCCTATAGTGCTCCTTGTATTAGTCTCTTTAGAGACTACTTTAGCTCTTTGGGTTGAGCTAGCTCCTGTTTTTCGATATCAGTCTAAGGAATTTATGAGTGGACAGTTCCTTCCCCCAAAAAGGTTGGAAGGAACCTTGGTTGAAAGATCTGATTTAGATTTAATGTATCTACCTTTTGGGTCTCTAGGTCTATTCATGAAAGTAAACAAAAAAAATAGGAAAAACTACCATTGGGTTTGGGGGAACCTACTATAGTAGATGCGCAGGTTCTTACCTCTCGTATTAAAGTTCCCTCGCCACCAAACTAATGCTAAGGTTTAGAAATGATCTATTTCCTAACTAATTCCTACCTTGAGACAACTCCCTGGCAACGACGCCAAAAATGATGGGTGTTCTATATGCACTAAAAAACACTAAAAACCCTCAATTAAATTTTCAACCCGAGGTAAGTAAACTTAGATTTGTAACTATATGTGCCAAGGTAGAAAGGCTAGAGGTAATATAGTCTAACTAAGTAAATGGGCTATCTAAGGGCTAATCTACTCAAGAGAGACTACTAATGATCAAACCCTATTAAGACACTTAAACTATTTATCCTAATTAAATTTTGAACAAAGGATCGATGGATAGTCCTAAGAAAGCAAATGAAAACCCTACTTAAATCAAACTAACTTAATCATGACAATAAGCAAAAGAAAACTATTTACCTAATAAACAATAACAACAACAAACTACTTTAATTAACCTACTCAAATTTAATAAGCAGCAACAAGTAAGTAAATAAACAAGAAAGCAACTACCCTATTAAAGAAAATAAACAAGCAAGCAACTACCCTATCAAAGCAAGTAAATAAGCAAGAAAACAACTAACCTATGATAACTTCTACAACAAGTAAACTAATCAAAATTACTCAATAAGCAACTAATCAAACTAATAAGCAAGTGAACTCTATTCTTAAATTAAACTTCATAATTAATTCTAATTTATAAAAGGAAATCTTAATCTACCAAATTCAAAGCATCAACAACTACTCTTTATTCTACGATAAGGAAACTATTCTTTAATCTACCAAAGAAACAAGACTATTCTCTAAAAATCAAGTAAACTATCCTCTAATCTATAAAAGCAAGGAAACTCAAATATAATGTTGATGGTTATGTCTCCAGTGTCTTATGATATCACGATGGAATTTAACAATTAACGATAACTCAAGAGGGATAAACTCAATATTGACTTCGATAGCAAAGTGAAAAGTGTGAATTAGACAATCCAATGAGAACTTGGCCATTATAGAAGCAACATCAACTATCATGCATATCCATGTGATTCTTCAATTTATGCACTAGTCATCAACAGTATAAAAACACTATTCTATTAAATTCAAATGCATTCTACACTAATATAAGAAAATTCATACTACTTAGATTCATAACTGAAAACTAAACTTAATAATCAACTTCGAATTAAAATTGCAACCTAGATATAGAAAAGGAAATTGCATAAAGTAAACTAAACTAATCATATTTTAACAATTCAAATTGCAAAAGAGGAAATTCTCATAAAACATAAATTAAATCCTATTTTCTATTTCAGCATATGAAAAGAAATTAGATTAGAAAACTAACTAACAACTAGATAAGAAAAACTAAACAACAATTAGATAAGCAAACTAAAAATGAAAACTAAAACTAACAACTATCCATCCACGGAAACCTTGCCAAAGAAATCATGAACTAATACCCTATTTTAACCATGTTTTAAATTCTATTTCAGCATATAGAAAATCTAACTATCATCTAATTACACACAGGGGTTAGTATCTAAGATTGCAAGATAGTTCCTACTAATTAAAAAGTCATTGCATATTAACACTAGCCTCCACAATAACCTGCAAAACTGAAAAACAATTAAATTATAAACAACAATTTATACAGTAAAGAAGCATAATGAAAACTCATGTACATGAAATAAATAAAATGACGAATACACTATACAATTCACAAGAAAACTAATTACATATTCACCCAGACTGTTGGTGGGCCCCCCAAAAATTCGTGGCTACTCTTCAAAGATGAACCACGAGCTCGACAACATGAATTCAACATTAAAATAAGAAATGCAATTTTACACAGTCTTAGCAAAATGTGTCTGAAAATAGAAAAACAGAGTTGAACTGTCTTTTTCTCTCTAACACTATCTGTCTGACCATTGAGGTGGTATTTATAGATTTACAAGCTGGGAGGTCGACCACTGGAAGGGTCGACCTTCTCTAAAAATAATAAATCGCATTCAATGCATCCTAACTGTCGGTGGCTTCTAGAAACAAGGCGAGCCAATAATCGCCCAGCATAACAACCCAAATCGAGTTGTCAGGAGCTCGATAGTTGGAGGCCATGAGCACAAGAAACACCCATGTCTCTGATTCGCCCATATTTGGCCACCGATATGATAATCACCAAATCACCCATGGTTTTAGTGCAGGATGGAGTGTCGGATGGAGTACCGGACTGAGTGCTGAATGGAGTACCAGATGAAGTTCCAAATGCAAAAACGAGCTGTGATTTTTCCTTGTGACACACAAAATGCGAATTAGTTTCCTAAAATTGTTAAAACATGTTGAATTACACTCAAAACCTTCATAAAACATGAATAATGCATACCTAGTATGAATCATGGCGTTTTAGCACAAAAAATCTTCAAAACTCTTCAAAACAGGAAAATACATATACACATTTGGTCAAAAAGGATCCAATCAACATCATTATATTAACCATATCGCGGGCCCAACACCTGTGGTAAAATTTCTTCAAGATCAAGAAGAAGAACTAGATGATATAATCAAGATGATGTATCAACTTTTGGAAGTACAACAAACAAAGGAGAAACTTTTTGACAAAGCACAGAGTCCTCAACAAAAAAGTCAAATAATTTTTTGACAAGAAAGTGAAGAAGAAAGATTTTCATTTTGGAGACCTGTTACTCAAGTGGGATGTTGAAAGGAAATATAAGGGGAAACATGGTAAATTGGAAGCCCTTTGGGTTGGTCCTTTTAAAATTTATGATTTTTTGCAAAACAATACATTTAAGTTGCAGAATTTGGAAGATGATGAAATTCCTGGTGGCCCAACAAATGGGAATTTTATAAAGAAATACTTTTTCTAAAGCATGGGTGGCTTCATTTCATTGTAAATACCATTATATTAGTTAGTTTTGTTTCCTTTTTATAATGACTCRTTTCCCAATGGATAAGACACTGGAACTGCATGTTCTTGGAGCCTCACAAGGAGGTCTCCATCCCCTGTGGAGCCACATGTTAGCACATAGGATGTGTATGGGTCAAAATGTTTTTGGATTTGTCTTKTTTTGAGTCATAGGGTCTTTTAGTTTTAGGTTTTGGGTTATATCTCATGTCATAACTCATGTTTTATTTTTTCCATGAGCATAGTCTTGTTTTTASTCTTGGTAAGAGCCTTAGTTTCATGGTATTGTTTATCATCATGAAGGAAATAAGGGTCAACATGKCTCACACCCTTGGTCTGAAAATCATCATCATCATATGTATTGTCTCAAAGGTATGTACACAAGTTATATTATGTCATTTTTCAACCGTTTGAAGGTCAAGTCGGATGCCAAATCTACTTGCTGCAAACTCATCTAMAATTTCACAGTGCATCAATAAGTACCTCATGCACTAAGTTCTCATCATTGTACTTTGGAAAAATGTGGGGAAATATCTCATTTTTAGCGCATTCAATTCATTATGATTTTTCAGTATTTTTTCAAGGAACGACTCTAACAATTTGAATGAAGTGCACTGCCGAAGTTTGAAAGTTGGCGCTATGAACTGACTGTTGTAGATAAAAGGATTGGATTATTCCACCTGAGACATGAGCCCAAGTTCCAAACACACCAGGTACTCCTTCGTGATTGCATGTTGTTTAATGGTTGATTGAAACCACAAGTTGTTGTATTTTGTCCCTGCACTGCAAACTGTTTTAATACTTTATGTGCTACCAACTCTCTGTACTATTTATAATTCACAGTTTTGGTATCCTACAACCTAGAATTTTTCAATATTGATATACCAAATAAACATCTTACATTTTCCCCTTTTAAACAAAAACATTATGCACTTCTAACTCCGAGATGCAAAATGTCCATTATAAACTATGCGTTGCAAACCGTGCGCTACAGATTGGTGTTGCGAACCCCCTGTATTTTGATAGATCAAACCCTTGGAAAATTGAGATTCATCTTAGGATGAGGTTTTAACTAGTCACTTATATGTTTCTCCTTACATAGGAAAATTATTTCTAGTCTTTCATAAGAACCTAGTTCAAATTGCGTTGCAATCTAGCGCTGCGAACTCAACCGTTGACACTGCAAACCCTCTTTTTTACATAGAGTTGTTTCATTATACTTGTCTTCATTTTCATCCTGATTGAATTATTGTTCCTCTTTATCAATCCCTACTTGAAACTTTCTCAACTTTGCACTATTGTTGTGTATAATATTTTCAGTCAGGTAAACCCTAAGTGTTCCATCTCTGTAAACAACCCTAAAATTTCATGTTTTATTCTACATTTCTCATTGCAACTATCATAAAATGTTATAGGAGGTTTTCAAAACAACAATTATTTATAGTCAACAAGGAAATAAGATCCACAAAGGGGGAGATATTGTGAGAGTTGACCCACATGACATGCAACTCATCCATTCTAAACCATTTTTCAAGGAAGCTTTCCAGAGGGTGGGTTGCCTCAATTTTTGTTAGAAAATGAAAAGAGGACATCCTTAAGTAGCTAAGCAGTTTGGACTTAATTTCGGTGGGACAAAGACTAAGGTGGTGATGTTGGAGTTTGAAGACTCTGAGAAATATATTTCTCTAGCCATAGAGATACTTGATTCTAGTGAAAAGTGATTTAAATCCATGTCCTTGAACTCTTGTTTCTCCAAGGAATTTCTTAAACCTGAATATCAAGGAGAAAACCTATCTAAAGGAGTGCCCAAAAGTCACATGTTGGAATATTTCAACAAGATGCTCAGGGTCATCCAAAGGTACTTCACATGTGAAGGAAGGTTCAATATGGTATATCAATACCATTTCATATTACTACTACACTTCATTGGGAAAGAGTACATGAACCTTCCATTTTAACTTTTCAGGAGTATTGGAAATATGTCAAATAGAGTCCAAGATAAGTCCAAGCAGGTGGACACCAGTGTTTTTCACTCTAGTTTAATCAATATGTTAGTACTAGAAGAGTTGAAGAAGACTAACACTATCTGGGAGACTTTCCTAGCTGCATCAAATTTTCAACTAGATATTTCTCCTACACCACAGTGAAAAATACAAACACCTGCCCATATTGAGAAAATTGTGCATTCAGATTCAAGGAAGAAGAGGAAGATGACTAGAAGTGATAAATATTTTCAGGCTACTGATAAAGCAACTGAAGGTGGTCCCTCAAAACCTCATGACAGAGAAATTTCACATGTGGCAGAACCTACACCCATGGAAATACCATTAAGAAAATAAAGGAGTTTGAAAGGAAAAAAACTTGTCTTTTCCCCATCGATTGTTGCAGAAACAGTTAAATTTAAAAGACCTTTTACTAGATTAGCAACTAAACAACATGTTCCTATGGAATATGGTACATCAGAAACTTTAGCTCAACAAAAGGAAAAATATCAGTTTTCCAAGCAGCCCATGAAGATTATTGATATCAACACTCCTCCTCATGAAAGTAATCATATTTTCAAAAGACTTAGGAGGCAACTTAAGGATGAAAAAAATTGAAATTGACAAGTTAAAAAAGGAAATTTTGGAGGCCCAAATTAAGCTGAAGGATATGTTAGATCTATATGAGGATACTATTGATAAAGAAAAGTTCATGCTTAAGAGGTATTTTCCCCTTCACAAGAAACTCAAGAATGTATATAAGCAGAAGAGAGATTGCCAAGTCGAGATCAGGAAATTAAAAGCAGAGTTGTATCCCTTCAAAGAGAAAGTAGAAAAAAAGAATCTAGATATGTTGGATAAGGTGGCTACTAGAAGGATTACCAGAACCAAAATATGAATACAGGATAATATTTGACATCAACATCATTTTTGTGATGGTTTACTTTTTGCATGCAGTTACAACACTAAGTGATGATTTTTTATTTTGAGCCAAACTTAGCATCTTCATATTTTTTCTCCAAGGTTAATTCATGTTGTAAGGAGTTTGTAGCATTTTTGGAAGGCTTATCCCAATTATGATGCAAGTTTTAATGGTTGGAATATTTTTATACGTAAAAAAGATTCTATAGGAATTTTCGCAGCGCCTGGACTCATTGTCGCTGCAAACTGGGTGTTTTAGGAAAGTTTGCAATGCAAATGCTGCGAACTTGGATTAATGAAGATTTTTTAGATGAGAGGGATTTCCAGGTGTCAATTTGAACTCATATAGGCCTTTAGGGGCTCAGTTGCACAATAGAAGTCCACCTACCTCAAGAAGATGCTTGCAGTAAAGCCACATCATCAAGATGTTAAGGGTTGTTCTAGACGTTTCCAACATTTTCCTGCAAAATAGCATTATGTTATTTTCTTGTTTTACACCTGGTGTCACGCCTTTATTAGGCATAGAATCCTATGAGGAAATGAGGTGGCAGATTCTAAAAAGTTTTCTTGGATTCTCATATTGTAACAGAGTTTCCCTGATGTATGTACCAAACTCAAGAATCTTTAATGGTGAAAAATCAGTCTTTTTCCTACTATCATTTCGGTTCTATCTCACTTTGGTATTAGTCTCTGGTGAAGGATTCGTCATGATGCTTTCTTCCTTATTACATTAAATGATTTATTGTTGGTATTTCATGCAAGTTGATCAAAGTGTTTTTCTCCTTTGAATAAGAAGTTCTTATTCAAATGTGTTTTGTTCCATATTTGTTCCATAAATACTCGTTGTAACCTAATACCCATATTTCACTTTCCTTGCTAAGTCTTCTATCTTTCATTTATATATTTTAACACTAATTTGAAGCTATTCAAATCCTTGCTTGCTGGTGTGTATTTCATGGAAAGTTTTGTGATTGATATCATAAAATGAGTTTCGCATCCATTTGCCACACATTTTAAAAAACATTATTATTCACATTTTGATGGGTATTAGGCTTAAATATACAGTAGACTAGGTGTGACTTCTATTTCTAACACCATCTATGTGTATGGATATTGATGGTGCAATAACAACATGGAGTCAAGCATATGAGAAAATACCAAGTCAAGGAGCATTGATTACTCTCCATGCTTGATCTAAGATAACCTATTAATAATGGAAATGGGCCTAAGGTACATAAAACCTCTAAACCAAACCCATTAAATAAAAGTGATAATGCTAAAAGGGGAAGTTTAGTTGGAATAAGGGTATAAATGAACCCTTAAATACCAACACAAGATGTGGCATAGTATGTAGCAATGTGATTAAATGAGACTGAGATAATGATGGACAAGAAAGATAATAAGAATAGGACTCAATGTTTCCCTTGTTTAGAGAATAATGACAAGGTTGACCTAGCAATGACTATATAATAGTAAGAGTGATAGTCAAAAATAGGTAAAGGGTTGATAATGAAAACTCATATGATAAAAAAAAAAATAGGCAGAAATGACAAACAAGGGTAATTATGAGACAAAGTGATATAAGAACTATGATACGACTTGGATGGGTCACTAAAACATAGAGATTCCAATGGTGACTCAATGTGTGGCATCTTTGCCCCTCACTCCCAACCATGGGATATGTAGCCATGAATAGGGATCTCAAATTCTACCCTTCACAGTGATTTTCCCATAATACCAACAAAGGGAACCTCCCCAAAAGGACCATAATGAAATAAAATGCACATGCACCCTACATAGTTATGCATGMAATGGAATAACTAGAATGGATTCTCAAACTTTCATGACAACCAAATTTCCATGGACATAATCATAAATAAACACACATTTCACGCATAATTTTTTTTTTTTGTATAACATAAAATAACAGTAATTTTGCAATACGTAAACAACAAAAGGAGACTTATCTTCGAACAAAAATTGGTTCAAGAAATCGGTTGTGCGAGAGTAATTTTCTACCCAACCATAACCAATATTTATGCTTCTCTCTCTCTCTCTCTCTCTCTCTCTCTCTCTCTCTCTCTCTCATCCAATTTTCTCAAATAGAGCATCACATGAATCCCATTTATCCTTCAACAACCAAATAAATCTCTTCCACTACCCCCACAAAACAAGAACTATCTTATCTGTTCTTTCAGTTTCACCTATTCTTTCAGTTTCAAAACAATTTTATGTTCTTTCAGTTTCACCTATTCTTTTTATGTTATATAATTTTAAATATGTTTATCACTAATATGAGGAGTACATTTTTCTTACAAGTACATCATTGTCTCCATTGATTCTCACAGATAAAGGTCTCATTAAGAAAGGTACCYGCGTTCCTTTCCAGGAACGAAAAACCCTGCATTCTAAATCCAGGAAACAAGGATGGATATATTTTTCAACTTTTCATAGGTTGCTTCTTTGTTAATAAATTTGGGAAGGTTTATATACAGACTTCCATACCTATCTAATATCATTCTATCAGGAATAAGTATAGTAATTTCTCTGTCATAGATTTTATTAATTAATACAATAATTTCCTCTATCGTGACCTTCTCACGAAATTATTGTAACTTCAAAGTGGGAACTAAACTTATTTTACCTTGGTCGTATTTTTGTAGCTTGGTCATGAGATATCGGTATTAATATACATTGCAATTATCTTAACTAGTTATTGTTGTAGTTTTCCTCTTATTCTCCTGCATCTATCGTAGTCTACTTTGTAGTTTCTAAAGCTTCAAAAGCATCAACAAGGAACTTCGATTTTCCATTCATATAAATAGTTAAATTACTTTTCCTTGTTTTATGCATGATATATTTTAAAGGATTCCAATGCTACCTACTTTATAAGTTCACTACTTAACTTTCCAGAAGTCAGAATGAAATATGACTACACATATTTTCTTAAGTCTTATTTTCTCATAGTGCTAACTAGAATACAAAATTGTAAGTAGAAAATCATAAAGTGATTATTTAATTTCCCGTACTTACAAACCTTTATATAGATGCCATTCTGTATTACACAATTGTTTATGTAACTACACACCAAACATTAATCACAATAGAAATCATAAGATACATATGTACAGATTCACTCCTTGTAGCATGCATATATAACTCTTTTCCTAGTAAACTAAATTCTGTAGTTTTTTTCTTTGTCTAGATATTTCATAACTACAATTATTTAGTAACAACTCTATTATACAGAGTTCATATAACTATATAGGTTGTTTCCATCTTCCTTTCTCACAATTATCAACAAAATGTGTAATCCTATATTATGTATAATGAAGATGATCCATTTAACTCCTACAAAATGCATGTGTCTATATAAAACTGATTTTGTAGCATACATCTGATTCTGTAGTTACATGAAATTATGTAGCTACATATTAATAAAGAAATTCAACATAAATCAAATACATATGAAAAGGGATCTATATCAAATACATATATGAAATCGTGATGCTAGAAAAAAAAGCGGAAAAATCACATTGCACCCAACCATAGATCCAGAACAACCACAATTACTTGTCCCGATCACCCCCTATCATGACCATGACTCCATAAGGGAAAATTGAGCATCACTCCTTAGCCACTGTCTCTCTGAACAGTTCAGAAAATCATTTTCCTAACACCACTTGTGCTCATAACAACAAAATACTCATTTCCACAACATACTAAGCATCATATTGTCTCACACATATGTTGTATATATCGTTTTTTTCCATTTCCTAGGAATTTCCATTCATTTCCCTCCTTGGAAAATTAACAGCTTTACAAACCCCTTATTTTTAGGGGCTGCCAGTGACAAAACTCAACTTCTGACACTTGTAAAAATTAACTCTGAGGTAACTCAAACATGTTCCCCACTCATGGAGTCATATTCAACTACTTTTAACCTAGTTGATCCATTTGTTTTCCATCATTTAATTTATTAAAAATATGTATTTTACATGTGTCCATAAAAAAATGACAGTTGGCAAGTGAAACTCTTTCCCAACAGTCGCAAAAATAATAGTTACATATGTCCACAAATTCAAATCTGAATTTCCATAAATGGAAATTTATTTTTAAAGAAACAATTTTAAAAAACAAAAAAAATGAATATTTGAGGTTGTCACATCCTCTCCCCCTTAAGTATAACATTATCCTCAATGTTAGTTTTTCGTCAAACCATCACTTGGAACATAGTTGGATAGGATTTCATAATTTCTTCTTCCAACTCCCAAGTAGCCTCCTCAGGACTAAAGTGCTTCCATTGCACTTTTACCTGGGTGATAGCTCTGTTCCGAAGTATAGTTTCTTTCCTGTCCAGAATGCATGGAGGTTCTACTTGGAACTCGCCTTCTGGTTCCACCTACACCATGTTCCAATCAATGATGTGAGTAGGATCATGAATATATCGTTTTAATAATGAAACATGAAAAACATTATGAAATTTTAAACTTGCAGGGAGTGTTAGTTGGTACGCCACTGGTCCAATTTGAGTTAAGACTTCGAATGGACCACGAAACCTTGGCGCCAACTTGGAACAACTTCCTAGTTTTAGGGAGCTCCTCCTTGTTTTGAATTTATGGTATGCATGCTCTCCAACATTGAATTTATGATGTCTCCATTTCATATCTGCATAGATTTTTTGTCGATCTTGTGCCTCTTTTAAATTATGTTCAACCTTTTTTACCTTATTTTCCATTTATTGGATCATTTCTGGTCCAACCATAATCCTGTCAACTAGATTATCCCAACTCATCAGGGTTGTACATTTCCTTTTGTATAAAAATTCGAAGGGACTCATCTTTTTTAATGCTTGATACCCATTATTGTATGCCAATTCAACAAAGTGTATATACTCTTCCCAATTAGTTGGTTTTGTTCTTACATACATTCGTAACATATCTTCAATAATATGATTCGTACATTATGTTTTCCCATCCGTATGTGGATGGTAACTTGTGCTGAAATTCAGATTAGTACCCAAACCTGCAAACAATTCCTTCCAAAAATTGGATGTCAATTTAACGTTTCTATCTAAAATCACCATCTTAGGAATCCCATGCAGTCTAAATATTTCTTTCATAAAAATTTCAACAATGTTAATTTCTTTGTATGTAGATTTCACAAGTATAAATTGTGCAAACTTACTTAACTTATCAATCACTATCATAATTGAATCATTTTGTATTTGAATCTTAGGCAAACATGTACTGAATTCCATTGAAATAATTTCCCATTTCCATTCTGGTATAGGCATGGGTTGTAAAAGACCTGTCGAATGTTGATGTTCAGATTTTACCTGTTGACAATCTAAACATTTTGACAAGTATTCAGTTGTTTCAGATTTCATATTAGGCCAATAAAATTGCTTTCTTAATGTTGTTATCATTTTCTAGTATCCTAGATGAACAGAATATGGCTTCTTGTGCAACTCATTAAGAATCACCATCTTCAATTCAATAGAATTAGGTACATATAACCTATTTTTGAACCTTAACAATCCATTTTTATCCATACTGAAATATGTATTGGTGTAAATTTCCCTCATTTGTTTTGCAATTTCTCTGCTATTTTGATGTATTCTACATCATTTCTGCTTACATATTTAATTATGTCCTCAATATCATTTTCTTCTTTGCTGATAATTATTTCATACAACTCGTTAGTTCGCTGACTTAGTGCATCTGTGACTTTATTTTCCTTTCCTTTCATGTGTCGTACTTCAAAATTGAACTCACTTAGAAAGGCCAACCACCTCGCATTTACTACGTTGAGATCTTGTTGACTAAACAAGTGTTTCAAACCATTTTTATCTTTTAGCAATAGAAATTTTCTTCCCATTAAATAATGTCACCACATTTCAATGCATGAATTATAATTTCTAATTCTAGATCATGAGTTACGTAGTTTCTTTCATGTTCTTTTAATTTGCGTGATTTGTAACAAATGACATGTCCATCCTATGTTAGTATGCCTCCTAATCCTTATTTACTTGCATCCACACAAACTGTAAAGTCTTTATAAGGGTCAGCCACTTTAAGTATTGGCACTGTAGTTAATAATCCTTTCAATTTATTAAAACTGTCTTGGCATTTTTGAGACCAAATAAATTTTGTCCCCTTTTTCTGCAATGATGTAATAGGGTAGGCAATTTTGGAAAAAACTTTGATAAAACTCTGGTAATAACCGATAATCCCCATGAATGATCTTATGTCTGCTACATCTTTAGGAATAGGCCATTCCATAATGGATTTAATCTTTTAAGGGTCTACTGCAATATCGTCTTCCCATATCACATGTCCTAAATATTGTATCTTCCTTTGATAAAAGTCGCATTTATCAAACTTAGAATATAGCTTATTCTCTCTTAGATTTTGTAATACTATTTTCAAATTATGTTCATGTTCTTCTTCAATTTTTGAATAAATTAATATATCATTAATAAAAACTAGTACAAATTTGTCTAAATACTCGTTGAATATATTGTTCATTAAGCACATAATAGTTGCTAGTGTGTTAGTAATTCCAAATGAAATCACTACAAATTCATAATGTCCATAATGTGTTCTAAACATTGTTTTTTTATGTCTTCATCCTTTATCCTGATCTGGTGATAACCAGATATCAAGTCTAGTTTAGAGAATATTTTTTCTCCTCCAACCTGGTCAAACAGATCGTTGATCCTAAGTAAAGGGTATTTGTTTTTAATCGTCATTTTATTCAATTGATGATAATCAATACATAATATTAGCATTCCATATTTCTTTTTAACAAATAAAACTGGTGCTCCCGACGATGAAACACTTGGTCTGATGTATTAATTATCTAAAAATTTGCGTAATTGAATTTTTGGTTATGTTGACTTATGAACAATCATTCTATAAAGTGCCTTTGATAATAGGGCAGATCCAAGTAGTATAGAAATAGAGAAATCTATTTCTCTCCTTGGAGGTAATTCGGATATCTCTTCTATGAATACATCTTTAAATTCCTAAAGAAATGCAAAGTCTTCCAAACTTGGTTTTCTTTCTCTTTCCAATAGATTAGTTACTTGAATAGCATACACTTTGCAACCTTTACTAATACATTTCTTGAATTGCACTGCTGATATTTGTCTAACATAAATTGGTTTTCTGATTCCCTGTACTATTCTTGATGTATTATTTTCATCCTTTTATACAAATGGCTTTTCTTAACAGTCTAGTATCACTTTGTGCTTTTCTAACCAGTAATTGTGTCATACGATCCTAAAGGTAACATGTTCAAATTTAACTTTGTATTCTGACCACTTATAATTAGTTCATAATAAAAAATGAATTATGTTACCTTTCTTTTCTTCCCTGTTGCTAACTGTACTAACCAAGATTTAACATGTTTTAGCTTCTTCATCTTGTTTGAATCTACTAAAGTTGGGGTCATATAACTTAAACTAGCTCCTAGGTTAATTAATATAGATACATTGGTGTTATGAATTTTGTGTTCAACTTCCACAATAGTGGATTGATGATCTGCTTGTCTTCCATCCAAATATGCATTGATTTTATGAATGCTTATGCCAATATATCCAATTGTTGAAGCTTCTTGTAGATTGTGGATTGAATTTTTATTTGTTGGGTTTAAGCGTGGACAACTTATTTTCAAATGGGGTTCTCCACACTCCCATCATTTCAACGATTCTCTGGGGCTATCCACTATCTTCTTAAATCCCAAATTGACTGGTTTATTTCCCCCATGAGCTTGTTGTGTATTAGAGAGATAGTTATTCCTTTGGAATCCTTTAGTCATGTTATGGTAAGGGGTTGGTTTTAAACCTTTCTTTTGTTGATTCAGTTTATCCTGCTTCTTATCTTTCCATACCTTAGGAATTTTAGATCTTTGTTTATACTATTCATAACACGTTTTGACTTTCCTAAATACCTCATTCAAAGACTTAGGATTATCAAATTCAATTATGTATTTATAAGTCTATGGTAGATAGCTCAAGAACCTTTGAATTTTTACTTTATCTTATTTGATATAAGGCACAAATCTTAGCAGATCTAGAAACTTATTAATTAGATCATCCATAGACATTTGTCCTAGTCACAATTAATAAAATTCTTTAGTCTTTCATTCATAATAAATTTATGATAGGTATTGTTTCTTGAATTGCTTCTTGAATTCTGACCATTCCATTATTTTCTCTTTCAATCCTTTAGCTAGTTTCAGATCTCGCCACCAGATACTACCCTTCGCTTTTAAATTATAAATGGCCATTCTAACCTTCATATTACTAGAATAATTATAAATCTGAAAGAATTTCTTTATGTCTAGCATCCAAGCTTCAACTTCTTTAACGATCTTTGATTATCCATAAAAAGTGGAGGGATTTATCTTTTTGAATTCACCTTCCAAGTGATCCAATTGTTTCCTTTTCTTTACCATAGATGCTTTGTTTTTTGTCATGGGTGTGTAATTAGAAGAGTTGTTTTCTCTTTTTGTTTCATGACTAGGATCCTTTGAGGAATTTTTACTAACCTCCTCATCCATTTCATTATTCCTTGGAATCTTCTTTGTTGCTATGCTACATAACACCATTTCATTAATTTCCTCTTTATCTTCCTGAGCTTTCTTTAATTTTTCATTATCATCTTTAAAGACCTGCAATTCCACGATAAGATTCCTCATCGTTTCCAACAATTGGTTGGTTGAAATTCCTTCACTATGATGTTATGAGTTTCTAGGAAGCTCTTGATTATTGTTTCTCCCAAGTATGTCTCCTTCTCAATTCTGCGCTGGCATTTTTACCAAAACCAATTTTGACGCAGTCTGTTTGTAACAATAGAATATTGTTTGTTAGATTTTTCACTTAAAATAATTTTCTAGTGTTCCCCTCAGGCCTAAGTGTTGTAACCTACAAATATGATACCATATGTAACATACCCCATATTTACATAATTTGTTTTGTTGTTGAATAACTTTAAACATTAAGGATATGTTTCTTTGTTGATTCCTACCTTGATTTAGGTAATCTTTTAGAGTGTGAGCTACATAATTTCTCAACTTATCACCTAATTTAATTCCCTTTAGCAAATGTTACCACATGATAATTTGGGTATCCAAAGATAAGGTTTCCCTCCAAGATTAAGAGCAAACCTATTCTTGTGTTTATTTACAACAACACAAACATACTAACCTTTAAGTTAATGTTACTTACAAAAATGTGAGTCGTGTAATGTGGAAAAGGAAAGGGGATTTTCATACCAAGATATTACATGGATGATAAGTTGAGTCATGCTTGATTCAACCATGATTTGGTAAGGACATAACCATGAAGTCCTTGTCAACTTTGAAAATTGAAAACTTTGCGAGGGAATAACATGTCTCTATTTAAATAACTGCATACGTACTGGCCCACCCAGCCAGTTCTGCAACCAATACTATCCTTACTACTCATGGGAGTCACATGGATTTGACATTAAGGAGCTCTGTAACCAAGACATATGAAGGGGTTGAGTTCTGACTCTAATTGAATGCGAAATTTTTCTATCAATATTCTTGAGGGTTACTGAGAGTGGGGGTGAATCGGTAATAAAGAAATTTAATCCTTTTTGACCATATAATTCAAGTGTTATATCAATGAAGAATTATCATCCAATAACTACAGAGTAAATAAGAAATGAAAAAATGAACAAACATACACATACACAGTACACCAATGTTTTACGTGGAAACCCAAATTGGGAGAAAACCACATAATTTTTTTTCTTATATGTCTTGAAGAATTACATTCATTGGAAGCACCAACTTCCTTTGTTTTCCAGTTGCAACTGGAAGGAGGATCCAACCCCCTAATTTCTCAGGCTACAACCTGAGGGAAGGTCCAACTCCCCAATTCTCTAGCTACAACCAGAAGGAGGCTACAACCCCCTATGTTCTCCAGCTACAACCAGAAGGTGGCTACAACCACTTGTCCTTGCCCCGTCCTGCCACCCTGAAGTAGAAGTAGAATTATGGAACCACTGTCAACCTGTCACAGTGAGATATACCATTGTAAACCTGTACCAATAAATCTGAACCATGCATCAACCTGTACCTCAACCTGTAATCAACCTATACCATAAACAAGTGTATCAACCATGCACCAACCTGTACCAAATAACCTGCAATCAACCTGTACCATAAACAAGTGCATCCAAGCCACATGTACCAAGTATGTACCAATCATGTGTCAACTACTCATCAACTATGACTCATCCAATATGTACCAACTCATCAACTATGACTCATCAATATGTACCAACATCATCAACTATACACCTCATGTATGTGCCAACTCATCAACTACTTGTCTCAACCATGTACTCAACATGTACCTCAACCAAAAGTCCTCATCAATTTCATCATCAAAATCTGATTTGTATCTCTGTAATAGACCTGGTGCATATGATCACATTCCTGCAAACCTTCCTTAACTTCAACAACAAGAGACTAGCATTTTCATCAAACTTTTCTTTAGTCTCACATGCCTATTTTTGGATTAGTCAACAACCCTAACTTGAAGTAATCATAACTTTGAACCTGTAATGTATAAAGATTTGAAACTAATATACAATGTTCTTCAGTGTGTTTTATGCAATTCCTCCAGGTTTCACTACTTGGAACCTCTTAGAAAATGATTTATAGCAAAAATGGCATACCTTGCTGAATTTTATCTTATTCTAGAGAGCGACATTGTAGAGCGTGTCCTGCATGGAATATTTGTTTAATTGATATAAAATTGTTACACAGAATACTACATATTGTACCCTAACCAAAACATTTGTTTTCAATAAATTTTGATATTGTATGAAGAAGTTATGACGTTTTTACCCAAAACACTTGTTTTTGACTAGTTTCAGGACTAGCCACAAATCCTATTTTCCACGGAGTGTAACTCCAAAAATACAATAACCCACAAGATGAATTTTTTACCAAAGATACTTGGATATGTTTTCTCAATGGAATAGCAATTTTACAGTCTGAATCATTATATAAAAAAAGTTATAGCTAAAATGGTGAGATGACCTGTCAATAACATACCTTAGAAAGAACCATCAAAAGAATTTATCCTTCCTTGCATTTCGACCTTCTTTTCTTCACCTTCCCTCAGAATTTAGGCTTATATATCATTGGTTACCTCATAAACCTATAGATATTCAATATTCTCAAGTGTGATTAAAATGATAGAGCCTTGCCTCTTATTTTTACTCTCCAAGTAGCTTCCTTAAAAACATCTTCTAGGTCACTTGGCCCCACTTTCCTTATTTTAGGGTTAA
>SNQJ01S0194770.1:0-17601 GCA_010110895.2 Picea sitchensis | reverse complement strand
CTAGAAGGAAGGCACACCACTCTAGGAAAATTGACATTTTTGCTTTATGGCTAGGTGGGGGGGGTGATGTGAGGGTTGGAAAAGGTTAGGAAAAATCTCTCTCACCTTTATCCATCTTTACATCATCCTTTTAACTCATTTTTTAAAAATTACAATTTTGCCATGTTTGGACTTTAGCAATTAAAATTGTTGTTTTTGACTGACTCACACTCCAGGTGGACAAACCCATAGCAAAAGTTGTTCAACTGAGCTGAAACTTGGTCCATGGATGTAGGGGGTGCTATTACATTTATTTTGAGCACAAATACCCCTATCAAAAGTCCAAGGACCTAGTTTTTACAATTTTTGCTCAAAATTAATTAATTAATTAAATAATTAAACCTCCAAACTTAGGGAAATTTAATTAAAAAATAATTAATTAAAAAAAACTAACTTAGACTCAATGAAATTTCGTGAAACTTTTTAATATGTCTTGCATGGTCATTTACAATGATTCCCTATAATAGTTATCAAAAGATAATTCCACTAGAATGTCGTTCACCACTTTGGAGGAATTATTGCAAGTGTGAGGGAAAAACTCAAGGGAAATCAGTAAGGCTGAAAAGACCAATTGATAACCTGAGGATAAAAAACCCTCGGTGAAAGAAACTCTCCGAGTGAACTGATCCCAAGGTAACTGACGTAGACATGACTCATGCAGACCTATTACATTATTAACCCACACAGGGGTGCAGAAATTCCAATTACAAAAAGAAGTGTTGGGGCCAAATGTGCCCTGTAGAACCAAAGTCTTCGACAAATTTTCATCTGATGATGCATCTCTTCATGGCACATGGAGTTTCCCACCTGTGTTGGAGAGGCAGTCAACACACCCCTTCATCTTCCATCTACAAACATATAAATAAATTGTAATAAGTATATCTACATTTATATATAGTATAATATACATGATTGTGTAAATAAAAAAAAACATACCTTAGCACTAAGTATTTAATAAACAATACACATTCTTTTGAAACCATGCATCATGAATTCTTGCAAAATCTCCTCTATTGGCTGCATTCCGTACTTTGTTTCCTGCATGTTTAATACAACATGACAACGCATAATCGATATAATCAATATATGTTTTCTTGTTTTTTCATTAATTATAAAACAAGGGAAATTAAACAACATAGCTACTTACAAATTGTTCAATTAAACTTTCGTTCTTCAACAAATACGCACAACCCATACTTCAACCAATGTTTATCAATTCATGGGTTGGATCATCTTTGTGTGTTAGCACCTAGTAGAATACATATATGGACAAGTGTAAATTAATTATTTAAATATGCATATCACAACAAACATGAAATATTAAGAAAGGCCAAAAATGTAAATACTTATAAAGTTTGCGATCAACCCTTTTATTCCTTTTCATCTTGTCTTATATGTTTAATGTGTTCTATTTGTTTTCTTTTATGCAACAGAACAATTGAAAATTAGTATTTCACGTGATACTTAAATTCGATGTACATAAAATAATAAATAAATGATTACATACCTCTAATGCACATTGTAGTTGGGATGGATCCTCTTCCGACACAATTATGTTCATTTCTTTTAACATATTCTTCTACATTTTTTTAGACATCCCTACCGACATGTCTTGGTTTTTCCCTTGTTTGTCCCTTGGAATGTTCAATAATCATTGGAAAAAAATATACAAAAAATATTAATATTTAAAAAAAATAAGATCTCGATGTGTATATTAAGATAATCCATAGCAGAGCGTCAACAATGTTTATATGCATCGATGCGTCAACCATACATATATGCACCAATACAATATAATAGTGCCATTGTGAAATTGAAAACATTTTACAAATTTTTGTATTCATCCGGTGCTTTATGAATTAAGAAAAACACATATTCCTAAGTATTGTTTATTACGGACCGTCGAGCAAGGAACAAATTTTAGAACTAGTGATTTCCATATAAAAACAATAGTTTTTCTATTTTAAACTCAACGGTGTGCTTTGAAAACAATGCTCCATAGTGCATATTTAGGTAAAATATTCATCATTGACCGTGAAAATGATTTTTAATAATATCTCAAATTGAAATAAAGCGGTGTTGTTTACAAACAAATATGCGCTATTGCACTTACTATGTACAAAGCGCACTTGTCACCGAGAGGGCATTTAAAAATATTGACAACGACAAGATGATTTGGGATCCAATGCAATGAGTGGTTTCATTGAAATGGATAATAAACTCCCATATATAAATAAACAAACCCTATAAATAAAAAATTATTCTTGTGAAATATAGAAGGAGAAAGAAAAAAAAACAGTGAGGAAATTAGGGCTTCGAATACTGAAGGTAACTACGAAACCCTTTTTTTTGTTTGGGAATGCAATGAAAATTGTTTGAATCAAATAGGAGAATGATTAAGATGATTAATAGAATGAAATCATATACCTGAAATTTCTCCTATGCAGACTTCTATGTGATCTACAGTAACCCCCCCTCAAATTTTCTCTTCAAAAAAAATCACCCACTCTAAAATCTTTGCTGATAAATCTTTGTTGCATAAATATCTTTTCTAAATTTTGGCAAACAAATAAAAAATGAATAAGTTTTTCCTTTATAAACACAAAAACTCAAATTCCCGCTCATTTTTTCATTCTATATTTTGACGCATTCATGATAAACACGCATGTTGTTTTTTTTTCTTCAAAAGTTACATTTTCGGTGCATTATACCATGAGTAGCGCACCAATGTGGTGTGTATGTATAACTCACCGATTTATTTTCATAATAAATTTTAAAGTATTGATAGTAAGTGAACGTTATTTTTCTAACATGCTTCAGTCGGTTCCCTACAGTTAGAAACACATTGGTGCGAAGTGTAATTAATAACGTACTAGGATGGTGCGTAAGTAACAACACACCGTAAGACAATTAAATTTGCACAATGCAAATGAAAACATTTGTATTTAAATTTTGAGGAGATTTTTCTTTGTGGAGGCAATAATGAAGGTTAGTCTTTGATGCTTCTCTCAATTACACACATTTGTGCATTTGGTTTATCCATATGCACTGGTGTGTCTTTGTCTCATAAAGTGCATCGGTGGGGGACAGAGAGAGGGAGAGAGAGGGAAGGGGATACAATGAGTGAGAAAGGTAGGGGGATATAGAGTGATGGGGGAGATGTGTATATGCAGGAGAGAGAGGGGGGGGATATATGGAGAGAACGAGAGTGTGGGAGAGGGACAACGGGAGAGAGAGAGAGAGAGAGAGAGAGAGAGAGAGAGAGGTGAGCATAAAATTCACATTTTCTATGTTCGATGAGAATATTTTTAGGGATCGAGTAACTATTTCAAATTTTATAAATCCAGATTGATATTTCTTGTATATCTAGGCAGAAAAAAACAATGATATTGTAGAAAAAGAAATGTTTTTTAAGTGCACTGTGAAGTTATTATCCAAAGTTATTTTTGAAGTTAGATTGTTCTATGCATTTTGGCTCAAATGTAGGAAAACAAGAATTATAATATCAAATGGAAAATTCTTCATATTCCAACACCTCGTTCTGTATCTTTGGAAATCCTTCAAGTTCTCTCACGTCGGTTGCGGTACGTCTAGATTTTATTGATAATTCATTTATCTCATTGAATTTATGTTATGTATGCATGTTTAGTTTAATAATTGTTCATTGAATTTTGCAGGATCAAGATTTGAGATCGAGTTTAGATGCTCAAGATATTCTCGTGGTCCCAAAATTCTGCAAGCTCTTATAAGGGAAAGAGATCACAATTTAATGTTTGGTGAAAATGGACAACTTATTTACCCTACCAATCCTAACATAGCATCTTCCAACAACCAACCTGGGTCAATGATATTATATTGTGAATTTGATCTCTTTTGTGTAGACAACCTCGTAGGGCATAAGAAAAATATGATTGAGTAATTGTATTTTTGGATTTTCAATGGAACTAATGTAAATGCATTGCTTAATTCAACATTTGTTTTATAAAGGGGTTGGTTTCATGTTATTATTGGGAAAAAATGTACATGCTTCTCATGAGTCTTTAGTATAATGTTTGAACATATTAAAAGCACCGTGTTACTAATATTATTGATGTTGTTGATTTTTTTTCATTAAGCTAGGATCAAGCATGAAGTTCATTCCAATTTTAGCATTTTACTTGAACCATGGAAAATTGCAGTTACACCATAAACAATTTGTTGCAGCAACCAAGATCAAAAGAAGAAATACCATGCACAAGTACACAAGAAGTATCATGGGAAACAATTCTCAACAAGGGAAGAAAACCCAACCAATCCTTTGCTATATTCTTCAAGATAAATACCTCCCACACCATAAACCTAGCACAAAAAAGGGTGCTCACAAAACCTAGAAGACTAGCACCCAAGAGAGGTGTGCACTTCAGCCCAAGAACAAGTACTTGCTGAAATTTCCAAAATCACACTTGTGTTATGTTTCCTCAATGGGGAAATCACCTTTATTTATATTAGACTGGACACACCAAAAGAGGTGTCTATTAGCACAATAGGGATGACCTAAATAACTCAAAATATAATTAGTAATTACCATATTAATTAGCTTTCACTTTATGGTGGGGCTGACCTGTACCCTTTACATCAAAATTAGGGTTACAGGTAAGTTTGACTCTTAGACAATATAGCAAGGGATCTCACACACCCACTAATGCTCAACCACTAGGGGCACACCCACCTGTGCTCAGCCACAGGGATGTCCAAGTCAACATATCTCTATCTCATCGCATCTCACAGGAGAATCGTCTGGAGTATCACATCATCTCAACTCTTTGCACAAAGGAGAAAAGTAAACCCATCACATGGGCTCCTTTACCCCTCACAGGGGTACAGATCATTTCATATTCGTCTCAGAGAGAATGACACACCCAACTCATGGGAATATTCCCTTCACAGGGACACACAATGTTCCATATCAATCCCATAGAGGAATGACACACCCATCTCATGGGCACACCCAACTCATGGGCTTCCTCACCCCACACAGGGGCACACAACATTCCATCTTCATCTCAGAGAGTAAAAACACACCCATTTCATGGGTACACCCAACTCATGAGCTTCCTCACCCCACACAGGGGCACACATCGTTCTATATCTGTTTCAGAGATGAACAACATGTAAGTTTTAAACCTGTGAAGTAAAGCAATGCATATATATTCTTAAGAAAAACATAAATTAATCAATGGCTCATACACATAGTACACATAGATTTACACCGGAAACCCTTAACCAATAGAAAACCAACCTTCCTTGGTGCCGCACCTTTCAACTCTTCATTGTCTTAATTTCACCATTCACCATACAATATATACAATGTTTTAGGTATTCCGTAGCTACCAAAACCCTAATTCCTTAATCTGGGATTAATTTAGAAAATTTCTAAAAATATAAAAATATGCTAAAAATAGCAAAAACCGCCCCAACACACACATGCAAAGAATATAACACATACCCAACATTCTCCCACTTGTTGTTTTCTTTGCATACAGGGGTTCACAGGATTACATAGTCAACAATCCAGGGCAGCAATGACCATTGTTACTCTACACCAGGAGAAATTTTTTGTGCTCACAGACTTTGTCAATGAATCTGCAACATTCTTCAAAGTGTCAAATTTTTCCAACAATGCCTTCTTTTCTTCAACCATGTCTCTCACAAAGTGATACTGAACATCAATATGCTTTGTCTTCGAATGATAATATGGGTTCTTTGCCAGGAAGATTGCACTCTAACTGTCACAATCTAATCTTATTACTTGTTGTACCAACACAATACCTAAACACAATCTCTGTAACCATATTGCTTCCTTGCTTGCATGAGTGGCCGCCATGTATTCAGATTTTGTAGTTGAGAGTTCCACTACAGCCTGTCTTTTGCTCATCCAACTGATTTCTCCTCCAAATAGGTTAAACACATACCCACTTGTAGATCTTCTGCAATCCAGATATCCAGCCCAGTCTGCATCAACAAAGCCATGTATTTCCACCATTCTGTCCAATCCTGGTCTTCCTTGGTAGCACAATCCATAAATGGTAGTGCCACGAAGATACCTGAAGACCCTGTTTACTACTTTCCAATGATCCTTCCTTGGTTTTGACATATACCTGCTCAAAACTCCCATTTCATGTGCAATGTTTGGTCTAGTACAGACCATTGCATACATCAAAATGCCAACCGCACTGGTATACAGAACATGGGACATGTCCTCTTCTTCTTCATGTGTCTTGGGACACTGATCTGCAGATAAATTTACACCTATAGGAATAGGAACCTTGATTGATTTGCTTCCATGCATATTAAATCTTTGCAATATCGTCTCAACATATTTTTTCTTATTCAACCAGAGTTTCATGTTTTCACTATCTCTTTTAATCTCCATTCCCAGAATGAAGTTAGCAGCACCAAGATCCTTCATGTCAAATTTGGAGGATAGCTGCGATTTCACCTCCTTGATAACATCCATGTTATTTCCTACCAGCATCATGTCATAAACATACAACACTACATAAATGAAGTGATTACCAACCTGCTTGGAATATACACAGTGATCATCCCTCCTTCTCACAAATCCCAATCCAAGGATGTATGTGTCAAAGTTTTGGTACCACATCCTAGGTGATTGCTTTAGACCATATAGTGACTTCTTTAGCTTACAAACCAACTCTTTATTTCCATTCACTACAAAGCCTTATGGTTGCTTCATGTATATTTCTTCTTCCAGATCCCCATGTAGGAATGTTGTCTTCACATCCATCTGTTCCACTTCAAGATCAAAAGCAACAAAAATAGATAAAATAAATCTAATAGATGTTAACTTGGCAACAGGAGAAAAAATCTCACCAAAGTCAATTCCCTCTACCTGGGAATAACCTTTTGCTACTAACCGAGCTTTGTATTTAGCCACTTTTCCTTCTGCATTAAACTTCTTCTTAAACAACCATTTGCTACCAAAAGATTATCTTCCATCTGGAAACTCAAATATATCCCATGCCTCATTCTTATCCAGGGCATCGATTTCTCCAACCATCGCCTTCTTCCATAGTTTACTATCCTCTGAATTCGTTGTTTCCCTGACAGTTCTGGAATCATCATTAGTAATAGATAAAGCAAAATTGGAACTGAAATCAGGTGGACTATACCTTTCTGGTTGCCTTCTTTCTCTCACTGATCTCCTCAATACTGGGGTATGAGGTTCTTCTTATTCTTCTTCTGCTTCATCTTCTTCAGATGATTCATATTTTGCATCATCCAACTCAAGCTCTATTTTCTCAGGTTCTTCTTGCCTTGGTAGGAATTTCTATTTGGAAACATCTTTTGCCTCTCTAAAAACAACATACAGACTGTAAACAGTCTTCTTAGTTTCTGGGTTCCAAATCTTATAACCTTTCACACCATCTTTATAACCAATAAAGATACATTTTTCAGCTTTATTATCCAGCTTACTCATATTTTCCTTTCGAACATGTACATAAGAATCACAACCAAAAAATCTAATATGTTCAAGAGAGGGTTTCTTTCTAGTCCATACCTCATGTGGAGTTTTATCATCCAACGATGATGAGGGTGATCAATTGACCAGGTAACATGATGTACCCACTGCCTCTGTCCAGAATTCCTATCCTAACTTGACACTACTAAGCATGCTCCTTTATTTTTCCATCAGTGTCATGTTCATCCTTTATGTAACTCCATTCCGTTGAGGTGTGTATGGAGTAGTATTCTTCCTTGATATACCACACTTCTTACAGAATTCTTTGAATTCATTTCCGCAGAATTCTCCACCATTATCTGTCCTCAATACCTTTATTTTCTTTTCTGTCTAATTTTCTACCAGAGCCTTAAACTCTTTAAATTGATCAAATACCTCAGTTTTCTTTCTGAGAAAATAAATCCATGTGTTCCTTGAGAAATCATCTATGAATGAAACATAATACACAGATTTACCTAGGGATGGAACAGGAACAGGTCCAAACACATCACTGTGTATCAACTCTAAGATCCCCTTTGCTCTTGTAGCACCACATGGGAATCTTACTCGATTATGTTTACCATATATACAATGTTCACAAAAATCAAAATCCAGAGTGCAATTAGACATGCCTTCAACCATACCTTTACCGTGTAGTGTTCGAAGGCCCTTTTCTCCAATATGCCCTAGTCTTTGATGCCACAACATGGTCTTCTTTTTAGGGATAGTATTGGTCTTGTCTACTTCATTTCTCTGCTCAGGGACAACATAACTATTACACCCATTAATATAAGTTCTTCCCAACAACTTGTACAGAGTTCCACACCGAAATCCCCTCATCAACACCATTGCCCCTCATACCATCTTGCAAGTTCCCTTTCCCAATATAGTATCCACTCCTGCATCATCCAACTTGCTTACAGATATTAGGCTCCTGGATAGTTTTGGAATGTGCATAACCCCATGGAGATTTCTAATCCTTCCATATTTTAGCAACAACTTAACCCTTCCACGTCCCATTCTTTTTGATGTCGAGTCATCTCCTAGGAATATATCACCACCATCATATTTTTCATATTCACAGAACCACTCCCTATGAGGAGTCATATAATATGACGCACCTAAGTCGATCAACCATACATCACGATCTGCATGTGTAGTTGTATATGCTAGGTAAACATCACCTCCTTATTCAGTGGAGGTTTTCTCCTTTGTGGAAGAGGTAATATCAGATCCCTTTGGTTTATCAACCTTATTAAACTTGCAATCTTTTTTATAATGTCCTATTTTACCACACTTCCAACATTTCCTCAAATATTTTCCTGGAGACTTCGATCTACCTATATATTTAGATCCTCCCCCGAAGAATTACCAGGATTCATGTCTTGGGTACGGCCTCTTACAAATAAAGCATCTGTGCTATGACCATCCATGATTTTCTGCCTCATCTCTTCATATAACAAGGATGCAACTACATCCTCATACTTCAATGTAGATTGAGTGGTACTACCAATTGCTACAACCCGATTATCCCAAGAGTCTGGAAAAGAACATAGAAAAGTAATAAACTTATCTTCTTCTGCAATCCTAATATTAACAAAGACAATTTGACTTACCAGAGTATTAAAGGCATTTAGATGTTCTATCACAGAATCTCCATCTTCCATCCTAAGATGATACATCTTCTTTCGAATAAACAACTTGTTTACCATGGACTTTGATTGATACGAATTCCCTAACTTATCCCATAGTTCCTTGGCTATAGATTCTCCCGAGACATTCAACAACACTGAATCTACCAGGAAGAGTTCAATAATACTCCTTTCTCTTCTATCCAAATTCTCCCAATCTTCCTTCAACATACTAGTAGGTTGTGTACTAGTTGTCTGTGTGCCAGTAGGTTGCATACCAGTAGGCTATGTACCAGAATCCACAACGATCCATTGTTCTTTGTCTACAAGAAGGTCCTCCATCTTGAGCTTCCATAGATCAAAATTTTTACCATTGAACTTCTCTATATTGATTATAAAAGAGCTCGCCATTCCTATTTCTACACTCGAATAACCACTACAAAATCTCGCAGTAAACCCAAGTTTATCATAGACCCAAGATAAACTTGATCTATCAAGACCGGGCCAAACCCTCAACAACAAAGGCGTCCCTTTGAAGCCAAAAACGAGCTATGATACCACATGTAAGTTTTAAACCTGTGAAGTAAAGAAATGCATATAGATTCTTAAGCAAAACAGAAATTAGTCAATGTCTCAAACACACAGTACACAAAGATTTACATTGGAAACCCTTAACCGGGAGAAAACCAACCTTCCTTGGTGCCGCACCTTTCAACTCTTCATTGTATTAATTTATCCATTCACCATACAATATATACAATGTTTTAGGTATTCTGTATCTACCAAAACCCTAATCCCTTAATACGAGATTAATTTAGAAAACCTCTAAAAATAGAAAAATCTGCTAAAAATAGCAAAAACCGCCCCCCCACACACACATGCAAAGAATATAACACATTACCCAACACAACACACCCATCTCATGGGCACACCCAACTCATGGGATTTCTCACAGACCGACTCACTCAGTCTGTGTCCTAGAGGATGTCTCACGCATTTGTAATCATCAACACTCCCTCTTAGCTAGGGAGGCATTCTCCACCAGGCCAAGTCTTTCATGGAGGTACTTGAACTTCGTCTTGGTAAGAGGTTTGGTGAATATATCTGCAATTTTCTCATGGGTAGGAAGGTACTGCATGTGTATTGATTTCCTCTGCACCATGTCTTTGATATAGTGATATGATCCATCTCATGATCAAATAAATCTATCAGAAGCTTGCGGAGCCACAGTGCTTCATGGAATGCCACACTCAATGTTATATACTCTGCTTCTGTGGTATTCAACGCCATAGAGATTTGTTTCATGCTGCACCAGGAAGCCATGGCAGACCCTAAGGTGAAGCAACAACTGGAGGTGATCTTCCGGTCCACTGCGCTCCCTGCCCAATATGCATCGACATATCTCTGCAAACTCAATTCTACACTAGAGGCATATCTTAGGCTACATCCACCTGTGCCTCGTAGGTATCTCAATACATGTTTCACTGATATCCAATGAGTCTATCTCAGCTGACTCATGAACTGACTAAGTACATCCACTGCATAGCATATATTAGGTCGGGTTTTAACTAGATACATCAATGATCCTCTCAGTTGTGGATCAATATCAACATCATTCATTTTCTTCAAATCCATCACCATTTTATCATACTAAGCATGAGGTTCTTAACTTAGTCTATATAGGGATTTCTTCAACCTGTACACATGAGATTTATCATTTTTTTTTATCACAAATCCCTCTGGATGCTCGATATAACCTTCTTCCTCAATCTCACCATTGAGAAAGGCGGTCTTTTCATCCATTTGATGTAGTTTCCAACTCATGGATGATAGTATGGATGGAAGTGTATCGGGCTACTGGATCAAATGTCTCATCATAGACAACTCCCTCTGCTTGTGGGAATCTTCTGGCTACAAATCTTGCTTTGTATTTCTCAACACTTCCATCAATTGCATTCTTTATCTTACATATCTAATTGGAAGTCACTACATAATTCCCTTCTGGTCTCATAACAATATCACATACATCATTCTTCAAGATAGACTGATGTTCTTCTGTCATGGAATCTTTCCATACTTTCTCACTTGTAGCTTCTCCATGAAAAGAAGGCTCAAACTTAATGATGTGGCTCATGGATGAAAGGTAGCTCAAAAATATCTTTGGTTTATTTCTTTCTCAGTAAGTTCCTTGAGGGCCTACATGTCCATCTGCCTCTTGCAGAGTTTGTCGAGCCTAGACAAGCCTTTTATATCCTACTACATTATCTTTGGGGATATCAACTAAACCAACTGGATCAACTGGAATAATGGTTGTCCCCCTATGAACTGTTGAAGGGAAGAAGGTAATTACTCTTCCTTATTCTCAATTTGTTTGACTCACTCTTGAGTCAAGTAACTCCCTCTGAAGTCCGAAATATAGATATCTTATTTTTCTTGTTTGTTAAACTGAAGATATTTCATGTCTTCTTAGGTGCTCTATTGACTCTACAATATTTTTATGATCTCTATACTATCATAATAATAAATCAATAAAGGTTGGTTTCTCGTACCAGGGATAATGGTCCAAGTCATGAGGGCTCCCACACTAGGGATAATACCCTTCACTATCAAGGATGCAAACAACTATAGGTTTAATGATTAAATCAAAGAATTTACCTAAGTCTGCAATCATGCTCAATCTTGCATTTGGTTTAGAGGAATTAATCCTCATCTCTCTTTTCTTCATCCTTTTGAGGTGGGTTTGGATCAATGTTAGCGGTGGGATCATATTGTTTTCATTTCTTTCTGGTAGGACAATTTCTCGCATAATGTCCATATTTGTCACATATGAAGCACTGGATATATGTCATGTCTCTTCTCTGATCATAACTTGATGCTGATGAATTCTTCTCATATTTGAATGTTTTCCTGAAGTTTCTTTTAAATATTCCTCATTTCTTTGTATGAAGTGCAAGAACATGATTTTCATCAGGAGAGTCTTCCACTCCTTTAGCTCTAAGTCTAAGTTCTTCCTGGGTACATTCTGTCCACAAACGATCAAAAGTAGGTAGTTTTTCTCTTCCACTTTGAAGAAATTGTTCCCAATGTTTTGGAAGATTACTGAGAGTGGTCAAAATAATTTCTCTATTAGACATGATTTCTCCAATGGCACCTAGTTTATCTCTGATCTCTGACATCTTCATAAAGAAGGTAGCAACGGTATCACCTTTTTTCATCTTGATAATTTGGAGTTGGCCCTTCAATGTAAGGGCTCTGAGGGTGTTTTCAATCTCAAACATATTCTTCAATGCTTCATAAATTTCATAAGTTTTCTTCAGGTTGGAAATACGAGGTAGGAGATGATCTCTTACTGAGTAGATGATTATCTTCCTTGCCTTGACGTCATCTTCCTTCCCTTCATCGATAGTTGTCTCTGGTAAAGTATTTTGTATCACACTCAATAGGTCATCCTATTCAAGGTTGATCAGAATTCCTGACTTCCAGGAGATGAATTTTCTTGATCCATCAAGCCTATCTTCCACCAAGGTTTTGTTCTTCATGTTTTCATATTTCTTCACAAACCCTTGTCAACTGGGCTAGAAAACCTAACGACTAGGCTAGGATAGAAACCTTAGGTTTTGTTGGGATTATGACTGCCAAAAATAAGCCTTAAGAGAAGCACAAGAATATTGGTGAGTTGAGGAGCTCCTGCAATGAGTTGTAGAAACCCTAAAGCCAAAATTCTGCAGAAAAAAATGCAAAACCCTAGAGACCCTAGGGCCAAAAATTCAAAATGCTTGAAATTTCACTCTGAGAATATATGGAGGTGCGTTGGAGGAGGTCGTACTCTCCTATGCCAAAATTTTCCTCAACGTCCAAGTATTAAGGGCTAAAAATGAGAAAGAAGGAGGGTCGTACAAAATTTCTGGAAACCCTAGGAGGGTTGTATGGTTTTGCAAAAAGAGGACAGATTTCCTTGAAGACTTGTACAATGGCTTCTTCAATACCTATGCTCTAATACCATGTTGATTTTTTTCATTAATCTAGGCTCAAGCATGAATTTCATTCCAATTTTATCATTTTACTTGAACCATGGACAATTGCAGTTACACCATAAACAATTTGTTGCAACAACCAAGATCACAAGAAGAAATACCATGCACAAGTACACAAGAAGTATCCTAGGAAACCCTTCTCTACAAGGGAAGAAAACCTAGCCAATACTTTGCTACATTCTTTAAGAGAAATACCTCCCACACCATAAACCTAGAACACAAAAGGGTGCTCACAAAACCTAGAAGACTAGCACCCAAGAGAGGTGCGAGCTTCGTCCCAAGAAAAAGTACTTGCTGAAATTTCCAAACTCACACTTGTGTTATGTTTACTCAATGGGGAAATTACCTTTATTTATATTAGATTGGACACACCAAAAGAGGTGTCTATTGGCACAACAGGACCGACCTCAATAACTCAAAATATAATTAATAATTACCATATTAATTATCTTTCACTTTATGGTGGGGCTGACCTATACCCTTTACATAATAATTAGGGTTACATGTAAGTCTGACTCTTAGAAAATATAGCAAGGGATCTCACACACCCACTAGTGCTCAGCCACTAGGAACATGCCCACCTATGCTCAGCCACAGGGACGTCCAAGTCAACATATCTCTATCTCACTGCGTCTCACAGGAGAATCATCTGGAGTATCACATCATATAAAATATTTGCACATAGGAGAACAGTAAACCCATCACATGGGATCCTTCACGCCTCACATGGGTACACATCATTTCTTCTCTGTCTCAGAGAGAACGACACACCCAAATCATGGGCATATTCCCTTCATAGGTACACATAACATTCCATATTTGTCTCAGAGAGGAACGACACACCCATCTCATGGGCACACCCAACTCATGGGCGTCCTCACCCCACACAGGGGCATACAATGTTCCATCTTCGTCTCAGAGAGGAACAACACACCCATCTCATGGGAACACGCAAACCATGGGATTCCTCACCCCACACAGGGGCAAAGATATTTCCATCTTCATTTCATAGAGGAACAACACATCCATATCATGGGAACACCCGACTCATGGGATTTATCACAGGCCGAATCACTCAGTGTGTGTCCTGGAGGATGTCTCACGCAGTTGTAATCATCAACAAATGTATCGTTCATTTTTTTATAACTGGGATTTTGATTATGAGAAACCTATCCACCATCTACCGTTGCACCCCACTATGATTTCAAGTCACGAGCTTGTTTATAAACGAAAAGAGCTCGGAGAGGAAGCATATCGAGAATGGTTGAAATAAACACCTATACAATTCCCACTACGTCCTGAGTCACCAACTCAAAACCTCGACAGTAACACTAGTTCTTCACATGTTGTGGATGAAGGCAATGATATAGAGGTAGGTATGGATGATTTCTTCCAGGATACACAAGCCATGAAGGGACTGTTGTTATATGCATTCTAGAAAAATGTACTAGGGGATGACGATGATGTCATAGATACCTTCTACGAAATCTTGAAATCTCCTTCCACCACCCCTCTATTTGGTCCATTACATGATTCTACAAGGTCTACCCATATAGGGACAACATTGTTACTATACAACTTGAAATAAATGTATGGTATATCAGACACATGTTTCTCAACAGTTTTGAGGTAACTAACCATTAAGTCCCCAAAAATTTTAAGGAATCTTATCACACAATGAAGAAAGAAAAGGGTTGATTTTTTTCATGCTTAATGACAACGTAAATTTTTGTTGTCCACTAATTACAAGTTACACAAAGCTAAGGTACTTCCGAGTGATAATCTCTTTCCCGATAGTTGCGCATAGGCAAAGAAAATGATGAAAATGTTGTATATTGAGTACATATCGTACCATGCATGTCAGAATGATTGTATTCTATACAAAAATGAATATGCGGAAAAATATATATGTCTAGAATGTGGACATGATAGGTACCATAAATAAAAAAACAAGGGTAAGGCACATGGTCCTCCTCATAAGCTATTGAGTCACATGCCTATAATTCCAAGGATTCAAAGGATCTTTCATTGCAAACAATTAAACATGTTGTAGGGGTTTCATGCCTCACATAGAAGTGAGCTAGGAGTTATGTGAATCCCAACAGATTCAATAGAAATGAAACATATAGAGGATACATGGTTCAATAAATTCAAGGATGAAGTATGAAGCCTCCAATTTAGCATAGCTATGGATGGAGTTAACCCATAATCCCTCCAAAACACCAACTATTTTGTTTGGCCAGTGGTAGTGATCAATAAAAATACTCCCCCATGGTTGTCAATGAAGAATGAACATCTTATGTTTTATTTTATAGTCCCGGGTAGAAGACAAGTGAAGAGAATGGATGTCTACCCTCGACCATTGATCGATGAATTTAATCAATTATGGGAAGGGATACATGTATATGAATTATCAAGACCCATCCCAATGGGGAGGTATTTTACTTTGTATGGTATATGTGCCTACACCACACACGATTATCCATGACTAGGAATTTTCTCTAGACTTAAGCATGTTCATTGATTTGTTTATATCTGTAATTTTATTTGGCACTCTTCGTGTGGTGCAACTATATTTTTGACACTAACATTATATGTATACGATAACATCGCAGGACTTATAACAAAAGGGAATCATGGATGTAAACGTTGTGGACCTTCTGTAAAGGCTAGGTGGTCCAACCACCTAGGAAAGTCAGTGTACGATTGTTTGAGGGTATTCCTCCCAGAAGACTACCCTTATTGAAGAGTTGCATTTTCTTTCAATGGTGAACCAGAGAGAACCCAAATACCTGAAATAATGACATCGATAGATTGGAATAAGGAATATGACATAGATAAGGAGAAGGAAGTGAAGAATTGTTTGATTCGAATGGGGAAGATATGTTCGATGATCCTGAATTTTTTGACACCTATGTTGAGAAAATTCTCATTGGGTTGAAAAGGAAATATGTATTTTAAGAGCTTCCATATTAGGAGCATCTTAAGATTCATCACTTACTATATCCCATGCATATATTCAAAAATGTTTCATCTTCTTTATGGAGGCACATATCATGGAATAAAAGTGACACATTGGCTGTCAGGAGAGATAATATTTCTTCAAATACTAAAAAGAGACTTTGGACAGGAAACAAAACTAGCAGAGAGGTCAATCCTTCTTGATCTTTTAAAGAAGGTGATGTCCCATGGATTTTGAAGAAATATGAACTTTCTATGGCGAAGGATGTTATATTGGGTGTGAAGGCACCTTCTTTATATGGGATAACTCTACGATGTTGCTTCACTGTAGACGAGAATTTTTCGGTATTGAAATCACATGACCATACGAACCTTCTAAGGGTATGTATGTTGAATACATGATTCTTCTTATATACTAACGTTGGTGAAAATATGTTATCCACTCACAATTTTATGGAAATTAATGATGTGTGTGTCTATTTTGTAGTGTCATTATTCTTTGCTCGTGCATGGTAGTGTGAACCATGAATTCCCCCAAGACCTACGATATGCCATATCGAAATTATTTGCATATTTACATTGGATCACATCAAGGGAGATTCATATGACTAGCATTCCACGATGGCATCGAGAGATAGTTGAGATTGTTTGTATGTTTGAGAAGGAACTGCCCACGAGTTTTATGGACTTACAATTCCATATTCTAATTCTCCTACCTTATGAGGTTGAATTAGTTGGGGTTCTCTCGTGTCGTTGGATGTTCTTCTTAGAGAGATAAATGGAAAAATTGAAGGAGTTTGTTCAAAAAAAGGGAAAAAACGGAGGGCTCTATGGTAGAGGGGTACATATTATATGAGTTGTTCTATTATGCCAGTGAGTACATCAAGAAAATTGACGACACAAGGGGAATTCGTTTGGGATGACCATCAAGATGAAGACAAAAGGGAAGGGGAACTACTCGAAATGAACATAAAAAGGCGCTTGATAAAGAGTAAGGCAATTATATTTTGTCAATTTAGTATAGATAAATTGTTTAAATTGAAGTTAATAATATATATTTCATCCCATGCTATTTGTTTGAATTCTTTTGTACATCAACGAATTTAGAAATTTTGATGTCATCAATAAATTTGTTCTTTAAGTTAATATATATTTGATCCCATGCTATTTGTTTTTAAGTTTTGTATACATCAACAAATTTATAAATGGATGCCATCAATAAATTCGTTCTTTACAACGTGGAGGCAATGTGACCATGGGTCACATTGTATGAAGATAAAATAAGGAAATGGGACAATGAAATGAAATCATTCATACGGTTGAATGGTAGAAGCATGCATTATCATGTTCATTTAAAAGAAAATATGCTAAAAATATGTCCCAATAGTTGGGTGGCTGACCAGATACAAGAGAAATATGCATTGTCTAGTCACAA
>SNQJ01S0194767.1:0-17771 GCA_010110895.2 Picea sitchensis | reverse complement strand
TGCTTAGGATGGTTGGAGTGGCCAACTTAGGGGGGTTGCTTAGGGTGGTGCTATGACAGCTGTATAACAGCTGTCATACAATCCTAAGACAGCAATTTAGAGCAGCCTCTAGAAGAGACAAAGAAAGTGACCTTTGGGAGCATTAGGAGGTGGCTCTTGGGAACTTTAGGAGGTGACTCTTGGCAGCCAAAGGAGGGCAGGTATGATAGTTGTTATACAGCTGTCATACATTCTTAGGGGGCTGCTTAGGGCAGCCAAACCAACCTATAAAAAGGGACATTCACTTACCATTTACATACCTTTGTTTTGCTGGAGTCTTTTGTTGAGGCAAGGCATCTATATGTTGAAGTATTTTTTGTTGGTATATGACTGATATCTACTGGAATTTTCTGTTGGTATATGACTGATATCTACTGGAATTTTCTGTTGGTATATGGCTGCTAGTTGTTGGAGTCTTTTGCTGGTATATGGCATCTAGTTGTTGAAGTATACTGCTGATACAAGCACTCTATTCTTGTTGAATTCTTCTGATGTTCCTTGCTGACATAAGGCTGCTACAAATACTATGTTAAAGCTTCCATAACTCTGCTACAGCAAGAAGGAAAGTCAGTTATCTTTTGGTGAGTTTGTCAAGCTGTTACTATAAGTGTCAGTTCAACTATTTGTGAAGTTTGTAAGTGCTGAAAGTTTGAAACAGAAGTATTGTTTCAACCCTCTGAGTCCTAGCTAGTTACTCTAAAGTCTTGTACTGGTATTGTACTTTATTGAAGAATCTAAAGAGAAGTTTTGGCTGGGTTTTCTACCCCAAAAGGGTTTCCCAAGGTATACTTGTGTTCTCTCTGTGATTGTCACACTTTCAGTGATCCTGATATATGCAAGATGTATTGGTATGTTGGTTGTATGCTGTAAATTTTTAAATTTACCTACATGCATCAGTTTTTCAACAGCACATTCTGTTATCAGTCAACATCCATGTGTCCTCATTAATGGGGTAGATTTCTTGTAACATAAGGGGCATTTTCATCACATTAGACATGCAGAAATTTTCCAGCCATTGATATCTTCAACAAGTACTATATATATGCACAAAAATTCCAAAGGGATGTAATTTTACAATATGTTTGGGACAGAAGCATGCACAATTGTTGATGTATTGCAGAAATTCAGCATTCCAAACGACAACATCAAACCCCAGATCATGAGCTGATTTGTTTTCCCAAATCTGATTTTTAATGGCATGCATCATGTAGAGTTTTAATAGATGGCAGTAAAAAAGGGCAGCAAACATTTTGCAGGTTTATCTTCAAGATGCTTTCTAAAACCTTGTTGCTAGAGGCTACGACAAATGATTTGTATGCCAACCAAGGAGGACAACTCTTGAAGCTTGTACATCAATGTTTGGAGAGGCATTTTCTAATGCATAGAGGTGATTCATGGCTAAATGATGGGCTTCCCTTTTCATATGTCAGAGATGATGACGATGACAGTGCTATAGAATAGTAGATAGAGCAAGCATGTAGCTGCACACACCAACCTTAGTGTGATCTTGGTATTTTCTTCTGTCTTCAAGAGCTCACCTCAATTTTCACCCATATAGTGACAGAGCTTCCAGAAAATGCTTGCCGGACGTTTGATGTAGCCTTGCTTTAGTTCATTGCCAAACACAAGGGGAGATCTCATGCTTTCGATGTGATGACACGATTATTGCATTGGCTCTTTGATTTCACTTAGCTTTTTCGTCATCCTGTTGTAGAGTATGTTAGGAAGAATAAGCTTGATGTTCATAAGCAGTAGATTTCATTTATGCTCCCTTTGGCATTTTGTGCTCACGCATTTATTTGTAGTGCTCCTTAAGAATGAGTAGTTAGATGGACATTCTCAAGTTTTTGTAATGAATTGGGATTGAAGACATTTTGTATTATGTGGCGGGGATATAAATATTTTGATCCATTCCATCACGGACAACCAACCCTTTGATTCACCTTCCAGGTACAATAGAGATTCTAGAGTTCTCTCACACCCCACAAGGGAGTACAATGTCCATGTGGAGCTAGTTGCTACCCCCTAAAAATGTGGGGTCATTTCAATTTTCATTGGCTTTCCTTTCTCACCGAGCACAACAAAACATCCTTAGACTTCAGTGGCAATTACAAGTTGTGGAGGTTATGCACTTTATTCCATCTTGCCTGAGCACCATTCATCATCCAAGGTGTGGAGAAATATGGTTGGCTTGTTGGAGGATGTTCTAGAGGAACATTTCACCAAGAGATTCCATTTGGGAAGACTTGGCACATTTGAGGCATGGATACATGGATTGCATTACCTTTTGTTGCATCATTGATGAAGAGCCTTGTTCCAAAGGTTGAAACCAAGGCCCGAGACCCATGGCTGAAAGAAGCAATCTGTAGAAGATGAATGCCCCACTTCAAGACGTGGCTAAAGCATGACATGTGGCAAGACAAAACCCAAAGAGAGAAAAACGCCCTACATTGGAGAAAGCCCGGAGTAAGGCATGTGGCAAAAAAAAAGAGCTAATGGAGGAACATCTTGCTTGAAATCGTGCCATGTGGCATTAGAAAGTATCTCTATAGTCAAAGAAGGTCCATTGGAGGCATTACACATGCTTCATTGACATTGTGGCCGCAAAAGGAGACAATAAATGACCTTAATGGACGATTGCTTAAGCAAAACGAAGGTCAAATTCACTTGGAAGGATAAATTTTGATGTTATATTTGATGATGATGAGGTCAGCCCTAGTAGGAGGGGCTCCAAATGAAAGAAAAGTTAATTAATAAACATAACTTTAAGTTATGTTTAGGTTGGTCCTGATCTAAAGTCAAAATTAAACATAACTTTAAGTTTGTATAGGTTCGCCCTAACCCAATGAAAAAAAAGAGTATAAGTGCCACATCAATGAAGAATTAGAACATTTTATGTTGAGCACTTGTGTGGAGAGAGGAAGAAGGTGTGCTAGGGTTTAGAGAAGCCTTGGGAGGTGCACCCTAGCATTAGGAACCTCCACATGGCATGTTGAAGATTGGTCAAAAACTAACAGGGATTTATGGAGGAGTGCCCTAATTAGCGCTTGTTCAAGGTAGAAGATTATAGATAGAAGAGAATTTAAGTGGCTAGAGGCATGGTTGGAAGTGTGGGAATTTCCCTCCATGCTTAGTTGAAGATCTTTTGGGAAGAAAAAGTGAAGGGGCATTTCAATGTGAGGTTCTTCATCGTTTTTTTCTTTTTTGGGGGTTGATTTGATGGCTGGAAATTACTAGTACAAATCTACATGTATAATCTTTGAAGAACGGCAAGATTGCACCAATAAGATGACCTTCGGATTGAGGAATTGAGGTGAAACCCTCCCTTTGTCTTGCTATAATCATTGTACAAAGGATGTTTGCTACTACAATTTTCTGATTAGAGTTGTTCACTCTACTTTTGAGGGCCACCCTAGTTAGGAATGAAGATTAAGTGTGACACGTTTAGGTCCTCTTCATCTTATAGTGAAATTACACTTGAAGAATGATGTATTGTTGGTTATTCATTCTATCGTTCTATAAAGAAGGCTTCCTTCTTTCTCTACTTCATTTATGGTTTCACATGTATCTATCCTTTAATTGTTTATCGTTGCACATTATTACTTGATTGATTTTGTACTTGTTGTAAAGAGCATCTTTGGAAGGGCTATCCTTTAATTTTCCACATATTTAAGTAGATCCATGTAGTTGGTTAGAGAATGTTTATAATAGTCTAGCTACACCTCCTTCCATATTGTTTAAACCCTCTTGATTGTTTGATCCTGACTCCATCATCCAATTGGAAAGGCACTAGTCTTGGTAGTCCACCATCCCTTTATTTCTAAAAAATATCATAAACAATCTTTTTTGTGGGTTTCCCCTTAGAGTCGAAAAGAACCGACCTAAAGTGAGAGAAAGAGTTGATGTGGTGAAAGTGAGCAACCTTCCTAAGTGCCTCTAGGATTTCACTTCATTCAAGGTCTTGAATATCTTTGAGTGTAAGTCTAGAAGGTGACACTTGAGAGGGAAACCAATCACCCTTCTCAACCTATCGTATCATGCAATTTTGCTAATATCACCGAATTGTCAAAAATATCACAAAATCGTTGATAAATCATGCCCAAACGATAAATCTTTGCCAAAAAATCATGATATTTTCGAAAAATCACCAATGCATCAAAAAAAACTTAGAAAAAGCGAAAAAAACTCATTTTATTTCTTTTTTTTCTGCTTGTTGATATTTTCCCTATTTTTCTAATATCCCAAGTTTATGACCACCGTCGATATTTTGCAGATATTGATATTTGAAACTCTCATTGCTACAATCATTGCTCTGGGATTAAACTAATATCGATAAATATAGACAGAAATGGAGCAAACTAGGTTTGTCAAAGGTAGATACATTCTAGACAATCTTCTCTTGGTGGAAATTGATTCAATGGGATAGGAATTCCAATTACACAAATTAGACTTTTATAAGGCATACAACAAGTTGTCTTAGAAATTTACATTTCACATGATGGACAAATTGTTTTGGTCAAAGATGTGTCCAAAAAATCAAGTTTTCGTTCCTATTATCACAGGATTTAGCACTTGTGCAAAGCCTTTCACAGGATGTCGATCTTGTGTAACAACTGGAAGTAGTTGTCAGTGTCACCTAGACAAGTACTTCCCTCATTTTAGTGTTGGGTGAATATCCAAAAAAAGGGAGGCTTCCCTTGTGACCTCAAGGGATCCTATAGMAAGCCAGAAGCAAGTCTACAGCCCCCTATCTTGGTCACTTAATGAGATAAGCTAGGTTTAGAAAGGCAAGGAGAGTTAAAATAAGGTTTAGGCAAGGTAATTGATAGCGTATATGTGTGTGAAGTATKCCAATACATTCAATGATCAATACCAAGTCTAAGAAGAAAAGCCCCAAAACACTAGCTATCAATGAAGGAGGGCTGCTGCCATAAATCTTGCAATGATTTAACAGTTTATATCAGCAAAGTACATTTGTAACAGCAGCAGGAAATCAGCCCTCAAAAATTGCCAATAAATTCTTAAAATACAACACTTAACAAGTAGAATATGATCCAAGTGTCACACAATGATTTCATCCTTCTTAAACCACATTATTAAATGAGTTATCAGCAGTTTGAACAAGCCCTAATGGCTGTAACTATCTTTTTATAACAGCAGCAAATTATTAGGTTGATTTGCAAGTCGTTGGGCTATATTGAGCACAAGGAGAAGGTTGAGTATCCACCCAACAAGTTGCTTTTGAGAGAGAGTGAGTTTTAAGGAGTCTGTGAACACTTGTAAGCAATAGGACTAGTGTCGTTTTCCTTTCTTTGGGCAAATGGAGTCAAGGCAAACACAAAGAAGCTTGCTAAAGGCAAGAGTGGTTTGAAGATTAAAACTTGGAGCTATACCATCATAGAACCAAGCCCAAACTTCTTGAAAACAAACCCTAGGGGTTATACCATCATAAACCCTACGTGTTGTTTTCTCTCTAGCATCTAGCAACAAGATCTCAATTGAACTAGGTCAAACCCTAGGGGGATAAACAATCTTAATGCCTAGGTCTTGAACTAGCAAAGACAAAACCCTAGGGGGGATAAACAATCTTAACCCCTAGGCTAGGTCTTAAATGTTTCAACACATTAAGATAAATGAAAGTAGGGAGGGGGATAAACAATCTTAATCCCTCCTAGGGTTTCTAACAAAATTGAACCTGGCATACAAGGTAAAATGCAACAATTAACCATCTAATAGAGCATCCACCTTAATACACCATGAACAAGCATTTAAACTTGAAGAAGAACACTTACTAGATCAAGCGCTATGCATGAGGAAACCCTAGCTCAACATTCATCCATCAAAACATGAAAAGCATCCAACAAAGATCCTCCTTCCAAAGTGCGCACAAGTACTCCAAGCAAATTAAAGAGAGAAAAAAAGATAAGTAGTGATGATCTCGCAAGTGATGAGCTACGATTTGATACAATGCAGTGCTCCCTCTATATATATGAGGTAACCAAGCRCATAAGTCCACAAAAACATCTAAAACAACAATAAATCCATGATACAAGTAGGGCCAATGCCTCAAGTATCCTCCAACACTAGATAATCATGCTAAAACATCAAAATAAGCCCTCCAAAGCCACACGCGTGGGTGACATCRTGCTCTAGGAAGGTGTAGTAGGCCTCCAAAGGCCATGTCTCATCATCAAGGTGCCATGTATGGTGGAAAGTGACCTCTCCTCCAAAGGTCGTGTCTCGTCATCAAAGACCCAACTCATCAAAGTAGTGCCCCAATGGCAAGCAAGCCCTAATCCATGACACAATCATCCATATGCTTAGCGTCCAAGGTGGAATGAAGATGCATCTCACCTCTACATGGTATCCAATCATGTGCTAGCGCAACGTCCTCCATCCAATGCCCAATAACTTCCGGGTACAATGCCCCAAGGTGTGGGATTCTTTCCCATCTATGTGTTGGCATGACTATATCTACAAAGTAAAAGCTCATCTATCCATCATCCAAGGTCCAAGAGGTGTGAGAGCTTGAGTCGGAGGGTGCCAAGTCATCAAGTGGCCCAACACTTTGCATCACATGTGATATGTCTTGCATAAAGTGCACAACGTCCTGGGTGAAATCACAAGGACATCCTCCAAAGACAATGTCAGGTGCACCCAAGTCAATCAAAACCAAGGAATCAAGTAAAACCAACAATCACAAGGGGCAATAGTCCTTAGAATCATACAAAGTAAACCATCTATTAATACAAAATCCAAATGAACAACTCTCATTGGGTATCCCCTTCAAACTTCAGATTAGCTCAAGACTTTATGCAATTTGGCACGTTTAAGTATGGGAGGACCATCAAAATACTCTATTAGGTGTGTCAGTACCCAAGAAGAGAGATATTTCCTAGAAAGACCCATCAAAGATATGTAATGAATGCAAGGTGGTTATGGGGTTTACTTTTGGGCATGGGGTCATTAACATGCAAGACAATGTATGGACTCACCTCCATGAGTGCCTTTGTAGAGGGTGCGCTTGGCACTTGAGTTACCCTTTTCTCGACGCTCTTTGCATCCAAACCCCTTATTTGCCTTTTTCTTTATTTGTTTGGCTTGCAAGTCCCCTTAAAAAGGTTTCAAGCATTTATTAGCACTTCCTTTGCTTTTCATTTGAGATGTATTCTAGTCCTCTTTGATTGATAATGCATTTATTCACATTAGGACTAGGGGTAATCACCACTAATGAGGGGGTAGAGCTCAAGCATGGACTATGGCTTTTGAATGTCCTCATTATCCCATTTCTTTCTTTGTTATTGGCCAGTTGCAATCTACCTTTGGGTCTTTAGCCCCTTCTTCTAATAAAAGAATGAGGTACATGCCTTTTTGTTCTACATGTAACCACCATTACCCAAAAGGTGGGAAAATGGAAAGATCAAGGATGGAAAAGTGGTAAGTATGATTGGGAATGGTACGCTACCCCTTTCAAGGAACCACCAGTAGTACCCCTTTTCCCAGGAGTGACAAAACGGGACTAGGATTCCTAGGATGGCCACCAAGGTGAAACAAGGAAAAAAACATAACTTTTGAGCTTATGATTCATTATCCAATCTCAACCTATTATCATTACTCAAATGCCCAATGTATTAAATATGACACTTTATATGAAACAAGGACTAGTGTACCTCATGATATGTTGGAACATTATCTCCCAATGAGCCTTGTTGATTGAATGTGATGAGTTGCGCTAATGAAGGAAGAGGCATCTGAGGGGGGGTGGTTGTTGGGTTGCTCTCTATGGACATGTTGATCATCATCATTGTGGAGATCATTGTCTTCATTGCGGGCCATGAGACACGATCTCCTCTAGTTACCCCTAGGTGAGAGGGGGTAACAATTCCAACATGCTTCAACTTGAATTGTAGTTGATGGCACCCTCACACAACTTTTTGTTCTACAACTTCCAGTCTAGCAAGGATGCCCTAATGGTATTTTCCTTTTTGTTCTCCATGCCAATGCATAGGAGTCAACTTCAAGGAACTTCTCTATGTGATGATAGAAATATAGCAAATTCTCATTTTAATATGGAGACTTTCACAAAGAGACATATTGTTAGAGACGTAACATTGATGTTATTGTTTGGATTTCTGTAATGATCACTAAAAAGTTCACTTGAAATCTGTTAGTGAAAAATCATTCTCATAGTGAGAAACTAGAATTTGATCTAAAATGGGCCTACATAGTTACCCTATGACTTTATTGATTCTCTAGAATGGGGAGTTTTACACCTCATATTGTATGAGGTTCCACAGCATGATTTTCATCACATTTGATGGTGTTTGTTGGTGGTTCCTAGGGGATTTTGATGGACTTGGGGGAGGTACACCTTCATTGCGCTTCTTCTCTTCTTGCCATTGGACATATTTGGTTGAGGAACTACTTGCATGCCTTGATTGATGGATTACTCTCTTGACATATGAGTGTTTCCCTCTTGATGGAGCACCCTAGTGACTACGTGTGTTGATGCTATAATGTCAATTTGTCACTAGGAGGGGATGTTCTACATGGTTCTCATGTTTTCAATCTGCGATGGGGGGCATACTTAATGATTAGATGGGGTTAGCACTTTCTTATGTCCCCTACTCTTATGATGTTGATGTGGTGACGTGATGCATGTTTCCTTGGTGGGATTTTCCTAGGTGATATAACATGTGATATTAGACATTACCTATGGGGGGCATGTGTATAATGATGTTAGTACCCTTGTTCATGTACTTTTTTTCTAAGTTTGAGTTAGAAAGTTGGGGGGGGTTACTGCATGTTTCCTTAATGATCTAGCATTTTCCTAAGGTTGGATGATGTATTTGAGGTATTCGTCCATTGATGATGGTGTGCCATAAGTTCAAGCCTAGGTGGAGGTTTTATTTTTTTGTTATCATGGTGGGGTTTTGCTAGGGAAAAAATCCTTTATTTGCAGGGTCCAACACTTTAATAGAGTGCACCCCTCATTGGCACACATGTTCATGGTGATTTAATCATTCAAGGATTATTAGAGGTGGACTATGGTTATTAACCTTGGTGCACACATGTTGAGTTTGATTGTTAAATTGATCATTTTTATCTAGATAAAAGTTATTTGCTTGGGCACCATACTTCATTTGACATCCTTTCGCACTTGGAGGGGTTATTTGGAGGTTGGTAGAGGCTTTTATGTGGAGTGGTTCTCTCTTTGGCATAGATTCCAAGGAATTCATGCATTATTTATTTACTTTGGAGAGGAAGGAACGCCTCTTTTGGTTGGTTGAGCATCATTATGGAGATGGTTATGGAATAGTATTTTATTGATAACCTCCCTTGGCACATTCTCCAAGGGCGCACTTCATTTGGAGGATACTTTATTCTTTGTTGGTTGGATGAGATGGCTCTATGGCACATTCTTCTAGGGCATGCCTCTTCTAGGTGCTCCTTCCTCATTGTTACATGGTCAAAGATGGTTATTTAAACTACACTTGGCATCATTTTACTTCTCTTCGAGAGCACCCTCACCTCTTTTGACTTGGCATTAATATTATTCTATTTGGAGGTTGTTTTGAAGGAATTTTCCTTGAAGGGTGTATTGCACTTGGAGGGCCACACATGGCTTTTGCAAGAACTTCTTGGTCTTACTTCTATAATTAGAGCATTATCTAGGAGGGCACACATGTGGGGACTTCCTTCTTGCTATCCCTGGAAGGCTTTGTCTTGGGGAGAACATAACTTTTGATTATTTTATTCACTCCTTGGCACATTCTCCTAGGGTGCACTTTGGAGGAGAATATTTTATTCTTTGATAGAACCTTGCATGTTGGAGGTTGTAACTACTTCATTATTCTATCATTTGTTGAACTTGTCCCATGGAAGTGGTTACTTGAAGAGGACTATTTTATTGTTTTTCCATATGCTACAACAAAATCTAGCACCCCAAATGATGTAAAGTCCCAAGTATGAAGGTTATAGTTTTGTGGACTTGGGAAGGCTACCCATTGTCACCTCAATAGCTCTTCCTCATACTTTTTGTTGGCTCTTCTCCAACTCAAGGGGGGCGATGGGATTGCTAAGGATATGAAGTGGAGGCTCAAGGTGATTTTGTGAAGAGTTAGCCTAAGCAAAACAAATGGTTGTAGAGAAATAGAAAATGAGAGGTGTGAGAAAGGAGTATGAAGGTAAAAACCCTAGGGCCAAGTGTCGATCCATATATGGGGTAAATAGAGTCAAAGTTGTACAAATCCAAGAGAGAGAGTGCATGAGAATGTGAGGCAATAGGGGCTGCTATGCATGCCACAAATCAGCCTTGGCTTGCTGATCTTTATAGCAGAAAACTACCTTGGAAGACTATAGGTGCCATACTTAAGAATTTTTCATGAATGTGAGGTTATGTTAATCTTAAAAATTTGAGTTTATTATATGGTAGGCTAACATGATCACAATAGAAATAAGAGGGTTGAAACCTCAAATTACTCTATCCAAAATTAATCATGGTTCATTATAAAGGCAATCACAACATGCTACAAGGGTCTCTTAATAAAAAAAGAACACATAAAATATAATTGCACAATAAAGCCTCACATCAAATGAAAATATACCTCAAAGTCTCCATTAAGCTTGCCAAAATGATGTACAATGTAGCCCAAGGGGAGAGCCCCTGAATTCCCCAATTTCTCCACCATCGCAATGAAGAGAGAGTTCATCTTTATATAGAGTGAGTCTCTTCTCTCATACAAATAAAATATTATTATTTTCTAACTAACTTCATGACAAGTCCAACAAATATTTTAATAATGTAGTTAGATCTTTCCTAAATCCACAGTCGACCATGTCACATCATGTGGAAATAGCCTCTCAAAGGAAATTCAACTTCATCTAAAAATAGTAGTAGTATGCACCAAATAATGCTCATGAAGGGGGAGCACTACCAAGAATAGGCATCAAACCAAGTAAAATGCCAAGTATCCACATGAAATGTGCCCTTCAAGAATGTGCATGCATACATCCACTCCACATGTGAATTCCAAGGTAACCAACTCCATGGATGAATGTGCAAGATGCCAAGAGGATGGAATAAACCATAAGAAAAGATGTAGTCAGAAACCCAAAATAGCAAGTGGACCATCTCCACAAAGCAAATCCAAAGAGATAAGTGCAAATTAGGGTTTTGACCATGCCAAAACTCCATGAAATAATAAAATATATATCTCCAAGAATAGCAAGAAATGTCTCCACAAGTGCACCCTCTAAGAATATCCAAAAATAGCAAGAAGAAACCTTCTACATGTGCACCCTCCAAGAATAATCTCCAAAAATAGAAAGGAGACCAAGTGCAAGAGCATGCCAAGTCACACATGTGACCCTCCTCATCTGCCACATGCCTCCCAATAACAACCTCCATAACCATCCCAAATAAAATAATATATACTTTCCAAGTCAAAGAGGTGAGGGTGCTCTCCAATGATGGTCAAAATATGCCAAGTGTAGCTGAAATATCCATGCAATAAATATCAGAAAGCATCTATAAGAGGTGCACCCTAGAAAACTGTGCCACCTGTTATCCACCAAGTCGCACTAGAGTGAATTTCCAGCGAGCCGCCAAAGATTGAACATTTTCATGTTCAAAATTCAAAGTTCAGAAATTCAGCCGGTCATAAAGACCAACCTTTTTTACATTTCCATAAAAATTGTAATAAGAGATGTTGCATGATGAACTTGTAAAAGGTCTTAGCCACCTTAGTTCTAAGCATGAGTTATACTCTGGAGTGTTTTTTCACTTATTAATTATATTTTGTCATTCAAGCAATTTATAATTTATGAGTTTTTTCACTCAATCCCTCCAGAGCTGGAGTATATGCCCATGGTTAGTCCTAAGCATGGATCTAAGCCTAGTGTCTAATGTATATTACCATGCTAAACATACTCCTAGAGTCTTATGGAAGTGTGTTAAGTCCCCCTTAGGATTTTTTATTTTTTTCAATTAATTAAAAATTTGTCAAAATTCGACAATTTTTAATTAAAAAATAAAGATGTATTAAAAAAGTGGTACTAGGGGACTTAATATGCCATGGGGGTGTTCATTTTTGGACCTAGAGCACCCATATTACCTAAGTACCCACTTGGTTGAGCAAAATTAGTGATTTTAATCACTTGAAATCATTTTTGCTCAAAAAACCCAAAAAAATCAAAATAAAATAAAATAAAATCAGCAAAAGCAAAAATAAGGAAACATGTGGGGACATGTTGGAGACAAATAAAGCCTCAAAAAGCTATGTGGCAGCAAGTAGATGACTTTCATTGGTCAAAGGGATAAAGTGGGCATGATTTGATTTGATTTTGAGCATGTGCAAAAAGAGAGGTGTGCCCTCCTTGAGAGAGGTGGCGCACCCACATGTGAACCCACTCACTATGTAATAGGTGGCAGCACCCTATCCACCTCATCTCCTCACGTGTCAACTCGTGGGAGTTTATGGGATAAGTGGAAGCCCCACCTGAACACTTGGCATGCTTTACTCCTCCAAGTGGTGCGCCCCTCTTGCCCACTTGGTGCGCCCTTCATCATTGGGAATCTCCCTCTTGTGCTATATATTCAAGCTCTCTCCCTTGGCAAACTAGTTGGAGCTTGGGTGATATGCTTGCTATTGTAATCTGTAATATCATTTCTATGTGAATAAAAAGGCTTTGGAGGCTACTCAAAGGTGTAAAGCTATTGTGTGTGGATCATCTATGTGTATGGTGTATATGAGGTATATGCTTTATTGATTATTTTTTGTAATTGTTGGTGAATCTTGGCCTTGTAAGGGAGCTATCTCCCAATAGGATAGAAATATAAAGCTTGTTTGCTTCTTATTTCTATTGTCTCATATATGCTAGATAGTTTGAATGCATGCTTATTTTGTTTAATATTCATGCTCTCAAGTTTCTAAATTATATGACACCAATGTGGTTAACCTCTTTGCAAGAAGTTTGAAGTTGTGCAGGATATCTCACTTGAAGGAGAGGCTAAGCTAGCTTGTTGCCCCCTCATTCTTCAAAACTGTGGTGAAATAACATAGTCCCTCCACTTTCCATCGAAGTAGGAGACTCCATTGCCCAAGGCTTTCAAGGAAATTAAGCATTTATTTCCTCTCTTTCTCAACAAATTCTACATCTTTTGGTTACTTGTTCTAAATACACATAAAGTAAGAGGATTGTTGGTTTTAAAGGCTGAATTTCTCATATACTTTATGTACTTCAAAGCAAGTAGTTTAGATCTCAAATTTTAAAGAAAGATTTAGCTAGATCTAGCTTGCTTTAATTCATCTTTAGTCTCTCTTCCTTTGCTAAATTTTAAAGGCTAAAGAAAGGTGTTCCCAAAGAGTTTAAATTCCATATTTGAGCAAAAGCTTACTATTTATATTTCTGTTTTAGGACAGCGAAATGAATAGCAAGAAAAGGGCTTTGTCTAGTTAGTTTAAATTCATAAATTTACTAGTTTATCATAGGATTGCACTTAGAATTTTTTTTAGTCTTGCAAACTAATAACCCAAAGCACTCTTAAAGTGTCTTTGGCCATATTTGTATCTGGTTTGTTCACTAATTTTGTGCAGGTTGGTGCAAGGACAAGAGGAAATCCTACCGAAAATCCAAGGACTTGAAGTTTATAAGACCCTCAAAGTGACCTTATTTTGTTTGAACATTGTAAAAGTGATTTTTTCAGTTTTATGATTCATGTATAAGGGTCCAATCTCACTTAAAGTGATTTAAAAGACTCTTAAAAAAGCACTTGTAACCGTGGAAATAAAATCAGTGAGCCAAGGGAGGCTTCACTTTGCTTTTCCCCCCGGGGGGGGGTGTCGTGCTTCAGGATCTTCCTCTTGATTGGTTTCTTGTCTTTCTCTTGTTTTGAGCACTTCAACAGGTTCATTTCAGTTCTAAAATTAAAATCAAACAACAATCTAGATTAGATTTTCCTTTGCAAAGTAGAACACTAATTGCTAGATTAGTTTTACTTACTGCAATTTCAAGTTGGCAAATAAACCATCCCCTCAGCTCCTCGAAAGAGGCCTAGTCAGTGTGGATTAGTAATTAGTCTCACATTTCAATTCAATTATTTATTTTCTTGTTTAAAATAAACAAATTCCCCTCGGCTCTCAGTGCGGTTCCTGACCCTTCTAGTTGCAAGCTAGTCTCGATCTGCTGGAAGTAAGTTTCATACACGCTGGGTTGGTCAGTGGTTGATAGATTAATTAGGACAATCTCTAAGTGGTATCGTTTGTCTAAGACCACTACCATGGGTGTCGTGTGTCAAATCACTTGGCAACTCGCCTTGTTGGATCTGCGACACACCCGGTCGGCAAGTTTTAGATTGGTAAACGATACATAAGGAGGCCCAAACCCTTCATTAACTCAACATCAATTTGTCCTAATAAAACACACGAACTACATTGCCCACAATTCAATTTAAGGCACTGGTCTCATCTTACACTCAGTAAAGCCACAGGCTTCCTTTTATATATTGGTTATCTTCTTTGAAGCAATTTTAAATTTACTTGCATTTAACAAACGTACCTGAGTATCCTTTTATGCAAGTATATGCTTGATGTTATATCGTGAATGAATAGTTGGTTTATGTGTATTTCAATTTATGGTTGATTGTTGAATGAATAATTAAACTCCTAGATTTCATTTCTTGTACTTAGCTTATTTAAAGGCCTTAGTATATTTGTTAGGGACTACCCCCCCTGGCTTCGCTAGGAGTTGGCCTAAACGGAGGAGTTGAGGATTAGGTGACAGCACCTTAACTCTCACTTGCCCCCAAGGACACACCGAGTGGATTGAATATTTCTTCCATGTCTCCCAGGTGTGTATAAGGCGGCAACACCACCTAACTACCTCAACCACCCAAAAAAACATAAAATATTCTCCAAGTGAAGTATGCCCTAGGAGAATGTGCCAAGGTGGTTAGAACTCATCAATAGAATAGTCCTCCATATACCATGTCATAAAGTTGTCCAACCAACCCAAGAGAGTGCACCCTAGAGAAGTGTGCCAACCTCTCTAAGAAACCAATAAAATACTATCTAAGAAACCAATAGAATACTACACACCTTGAAAATTGTGCCCAAGGAGGGGGGCACACCACTAAAAAGCTTCAACTAAGTCCAAATAGCCACTCCAAGTGTGAAAAGGAAGCATATAAAATAGGGTGCCCAAGATATTAACCTCAATTTGGATAAATTAGATTAAATTAACCTTTGAATACTTAAATCAACCTCAACATGTGTGCACAAAGGTTAATGCTCAAATATAACCATAGTCCTCCCAATTAGCCATCAACAAATTAAATCACCATGAACATGTGTGCCAATGAGGGGTACCCTTTAATAAAATGTTGTACCATGTAAATAAAAGATGTTCTCCCTAGCAAAACCCCTCCATGATAACAACAAAACATAAGGTCCAACCTAAAGGGCACCACCACCAAGGGATTATCAAATCAAAATCACCATCTAACGTTAGGAAAAGGTTAGATCACTATCAAATCATAATGTAGTACCCCCTCTCTAACTCAAATTTAGAAATAACATATCAATGAGTGTACTAACATCATGAAACACCTTCCCCCCTAGGTGATGTCTAGAAAATGTGACATTATAAAGTTAAACCACCTAAGAAAATCCCACAAAGGCAACATCAATCATCCCACCATAGCAACATCATAAGAGAAAGGGACATAATAAAAAGGCTAACCCATCCAACCATCAAGTGTTTCCCCCATCAAACATCCAACATATAAGGACAATGTAGAACACCCCTTCTAGTGATACCAAATAATACCACATCATCATGCAAAAGTCAGTAGGAAACTTCAACAATCATGAAACATATATCTCCTAACCAACGTCATCTAACCCCTTGGGGGGCTAGAACCCTCATCCATATCCAAGATAAGCATATATACCAAACCACCATAATGAGATAGTATGTTCCATATCCATCAAAATTGCAACCAAGGGGTGATCAACAAGGAAAGCACATGTACAAAGACCACCAAGCAACAAGCACAATCACCATCCAACCATGGAGAACTGAGACTCCCCCAACCAAAGATCTACGTCAAATGATATGATGGCATGAAGAGAAGAGGTTCCATGAAGATGAATGCCCCCAAGTCAATCCAATGATCCATGAGTACCAGTAGCAAATCTCCATCAATGTGATGAAAATCACAAGATGAGACCTCATACAATATAGGTTGTAATACCATGCCTGCATCTTGTAGGGCACACTTAGGGAGGTTTTCTAGGTGGACCTTGGAGCACATCCTCCCATGTCAATTTTTTCTTGCATGCACCTTGGAGGGCGCATTGTATGTGGACCATTTGGCACCTTGACTTGGTAATATGCCTATTTTATTGGTGTGCCCACTCTCTTTTGGAGGATATCTAGCAACATTACTCTTTATTTTTAGATGGTGCAATCTCCTTTGGAGAAATTAGAGGCCACACTATCCACTTGGCATGGTCAAAAAGATCTAACTACTCCATTAATTTATTCTTTCTTTGACTTGTCATGGAGTTAGTTGGAGACTTATTGTATTTTGTTATAGATAGAAGAAACTCCCTCTACAAAGAGAAGCTTTCTCTCCATTAATTTGTTGGAGATTGAAGGGTTGTGGAGAGATTGAGAAGATATTGACATTTCAATCTTGGATATGATTGATGGGCTATTTTGTATGTCAAACCCTTGAAGACTTGATAAAGAAATGGGCATCTACTTTGTTGTGAGGTATATTTTTATTGCTATTCATTTGCTGCAAATTCATTGTAGAAAGCTCTTGTTATCGTGCCAATATGAAGGCCTATTCATTTAGTAGTAAGTCGATGTGAGAAACCTTTTACCCCTTGGCTTCCTTGTTGTTTTATTTCTGCATTGTTGTCTTTCACCTAATAAATTCATCGCTGATTTGATTAATAACTCAGCCCAATAAAACAGCACCTCCATGTTAACATTGATGAGTGGCACCTCTAGCCCTCAAAGATAAGTTTCCATAATAATTTCCAGCAAACACTCTAAGGTGGGAGGTGTCACATTAGTCCATTTTTTCTAGAGTGAACAATTAAATGATGAAGGTATCAAATTAGTTCTCTCATCCATCAGGTTGAATACAGCAAACTAGCATTTTTCTCCATATTAATGCCTTTCTATGAAGTAGTTATGAATGTGTCAACTAGCCCTTTCCATTATGCAATATTTTCAAGACTCCATTAGCCCAACAGATTGATAGGCACTAGTCTCACATCCTTGTTCCCCTCATCTCCCTTTCCTTTACTTTCCATACCCCCTTTCCCATTTCCATTTCCACTTCTACACTAAACTATAACCATTGTTTTATCAAGGCTTACTATTCATTTTCACCTTGAGCCCCTATTATCCCCCACTTTTAGGGATAATTAGGAGATCATGTCTCGAGGCCCACAGGTCCTAGACATGGAGTACCGAGAGAAGGATTGACTTTAGCATGGCCCTAGAGGGCCCACCTTTTCTTTCTTCCATCACCTTTATCTTGTCAACAACAGCAGCATCCATCACCATCGGCTTGGTCTTGTATCAGAGATGGTTCTTGCTCCATGAGGTAATTAGTCCGAGTATCATGGTATGTGTCACTTTGATCATCAAAACCCTTGAATATGTGCATTTGATTCCTTTTGTTTCTAACAAATGCTTGGATCTTACACTTG
>SNQJ01S0194766.1:4621-17601 GCA_010110895.2 Picea sitchensis | reverse complement strand
GCCAAATCTAAATGCTAGACAAAGCAGATGGTTAGAATTTCTAAGAAAATATAAATTTGATGCACTCAGCAGGAGGGTGCATGAACTACGTGCTACAACCATCAGCCTATATTAGACTGATGTTAAAAGAAAAATTCTGGAGGCTGCAAATATAGATCTGTAGTACAAATAATTGATAGCAAAACTTCAGCAAGGTAAGACACCACAAAAGATGGATATTTATAAGTTGGGAGTATATGGAATACTGTTGCACAAGAACAAAATTTTTGTACCAAATGTCCGGGACTTGAAACATATAATTTTGCATGAGATGCATAATGCTCCTTATGCAGGGCACCCTGGATATCAAAAAAATGTAACAATGGTCAAGATCCAATACTTTTGGCCAAGTATGAAGAGAGAAATTGCAGAATACATCGCTAGGTGTATTGAATGCCAGAAATTTAAAACAGAGCATAGGCACCCAACAAAATTGCTGCAACCTTTGCCCATTCTTGAATGGAAGTGGGAAGTGGTGACAATGGATTTTATTACGGGATTGCCCAGAAAAGGTAAGCTATGTGATTCAATTATGGTAGTGGTGGACAAGCTTACAAAATCTACCCATTTTATTCCACTAAAAACTACTCACAAAGAAGCAAATGTTGCTAATATTTTCATGAAGGAAGTGGCACAATTGCACGAAATTCCTAAAACGATTGTGTCTGAAAGAGACCCGAAATTCACCTCAAAATTTTGGAAAGGATTGTTCAAAGGATTCAAAATGAATCTGAACTTTAGTACAACTTACCATCCCAAGTCTGATGGACAGACAAAAAGAGTGAATAGAGTGATAGAATATATGTTGAGAATGTATATGATGGACAAACCATCGAAATGGGAAGACTACCTACACTTGGTAAAATTCACTTATAACAATGGGTATCATGCATCATTGAAAATGAGCCCATTTGAAGCACTTTACAAGAGAAGGTGCAATACTCTAGTAAGCTGGGATAATCCAACTGATAGAACAATAGTCGGGCTAGAATTTCTCAAGGAGATGGAGGACCAAATGTTAAAAATTAAGCAGAATTTGAAAACTACTCAAGATAGACAGAAAAGTTATGCTGATAAAAACAGAATCCACAGAGAATTAAAAGTGGGTAATCATGTTTTCTTGAACGTGAAAGTTAACATGATCTCCCTGAAGTTGGGAAGCTGCACCAAGTTAGCAGCCATATTTTGTGGACCATTTGAAATCCTAGAGAGGATTGGTCCAATTTCTTATATGATTGCATTGCCTGCATCTATGTATGTTCATAATGTCTTCCATGTCTCATTGCTAAATAAATATATACCCGATGTTAATCATGTTATTGATTGGAATGTTATTCAAGTGGAGCAAGAAGGCGCTTTCCAAGTGCATCCGGTGTGCATTTTGGATCGAAAAATCAAACAACTCCAGAATCGAGCCATAGGGATTGTAAAGGTCCAATGGACCTGCTACAGACCTGAAGATGCTACTTGGGAGCATGAGGATGCAGTGAGGGCAGGATACCCGCATATTTTTAAAGGATTTTGAGAATTTTGTTGTATATGGGTACATGATGCACTGAGGACAGTGCATAAATAAGGGGAGGGGATTGTAATATCTCTCGTCTGAACCCAAATGCAAATATAATCCAAGTATATTTAAGCTAGTGAGATGTTTAGACATCATTTTTGTAATACACCTTTCATGGAATGGTGCACACATATACTGCGCAGTAAAGGGATTTAATGTGCACATTTCTGAATACCGCGCGCAGTAACTAAGGTGTGTGCAACCTTAAATATAGAGGATACAATGCATAGTAACTAAGTGTGTGCAATATTAAGGTCAACGAACCTTTGTATATATAATATGCATTATAGGTTGGTGAGCCAGTATTATAAGCTGAAATGCTTATGTCTTGGAATTAGGCCGACGCGCCTAGATGTTAAAGGATAGAGCGCCTACTTTGTACATGACTCATGATTAATATAAAATACATCACTGCGCACAAACCGACCATGACAAAAGAGGTGGGGGACTGAACTTCACCAGTTAGGGAAAGGGAGGGCCAAAAGTCAAGGGAATGCTATATTAATATTTCCTAAAACATAAAGTATGGATAATTAGTTTATCCTAAGTTCTAAAGTTGGGGACAAGTGGACAAAAGTAACTTCCGATATGACAAGTGTCAAGTTGGGGACATGCATTCATATCATGGAGAAACTTAGCTTAGGGGGGATTTTTCAGGGAGAGACTTTACAAACCGGGGGGGGACCAGCAGGCTGAGCATCATTTTTGGGGATAAAGAGATCACAGTGAATCCAAAAACACACTCAGTTATCCAATCAATGACTCCATGACAATTTCACTCATACATTTTGTTATCCTTGAGACGACCATTTCACCTTTTTAAAGCATGTTTCCCCATATTTTTGGTTGGTATACCCTGTTAGCTTGGAGCGGGATTGAAGAAGTGGGTTTTCAGGCCCGTGAGAAGTTCTCTGAGCGAGAGAATTGTTGGGGATTAATTTTTTTAGGTGCTAAAATATAGCTACAATGCTCTGAGACTTCTGGTCCGACCTGTTGTTGAAGCCCTGGAAGGGAAGTGGGGCAGCCGAGGGACTGTTGAGCAGAGAAGGGGCACACTTCCTTGGGTGGGACAAGCATGTGGGGAATGAGGGGTTGTAGGCTGTTAGTTGAGTGAGCACCTGAGATAGAGTCTTTCCTGTTGTCCATGAGCCTTAGCCTGGATAGGAATCCCTTTACCCTAGGTGGAGTTCAGTCCCAGCTCAAGGGTGATTCACTGTTGAGAGTGATGAACAGTGTAGTCTATGGCTGGGAGGTTCGTGGATGGTCTGTAAGCAGTTGGTGACAGTCTTTCTAAGATAAGTACCAATTGTATGATATATGGATATGTTGTTTTGTTATTTACATGCCTATATTACATATGTGACTATGATTTCTTATGTGTTTATGGGTAATTTCTTGTAAATGATGCATATTGATAATTATTATTATTTTAATATAAAAGTCGTATGTTACAGAAAGTAATTGTTTGTTATGTTTAGATGTAAAACTTTTGCGAGCGTGTTGTATGTATATGTTTTAGTTGCATGCAGTCTAAAGAGTAAATTTATGTGGCATTGCTTAGTTGATTACTGGGTATGCTATTGTATGTTCCGTAGTATGGGAACAAAAGTGTTCCCTAGAGTAGCATGGCCCGACCTGATGGCTAGGAATTTTATCGACTGGCGTCAGAGCATGAGTGGTTTCTCTGGAGTGGTGTACCCCGGCCTCAGGTTGGTCGGGGGGGATCGTTACACTATGACTATAGTAAAATGGGTAGACTACATTAAACCTACAACACATGGATCAGTAAGTTGGCAAAGCATTCAGTCTGCAAGACAAGATTCAGAGACAACTTTTGAGAATTGGAAACAAGTTGTGAAAACTTTTTAAGATGTTGTGAAACTATCAGAGAGACTAGGTGGATTGGAACAGAGATTAGAGAACACCTTTTTTATGATGAAACTTTAGAATTATGCAACTTTCTTGTTGATCTGGAGGATAATGTTGAGGTAGAGAAAATGATACTTGTAGTTGATATTGCATTAAAATCATCTCCAGCTAGGTGGTGGGCCACACATAAGGGATATCTGATGTCTTGAGATGAGTTAAAACTTGATATGAAATACCACTTTATCCTTCCTTTGAAAATCAACAAGTTGAGTAAGGATCAGAAGTTGAAACATCAATTGTTAACTCTAGAATCCTATGATGGGTCCTTTGATCCAAAGGAGCATGTTGCACATTGCATTAAGATATGGGAAGTTATGTAACTACCTTCTACTAGTGGAGATATAAATGATTTCCCTATGCCATTGTTGTTGACCTTCATGAGGGCTTCCACCGATAAAATATAATAGAGAATCATTGTAGTTGAGCGCATAAACAAGGAGATCCAACAACACACACAACAACTACAAGATGGAGCCTTTGCCGTCGCTTCTGTCGTAAAGTTTGAGCATGGATTGCATGTGTAAGATGAATCCAATGTTACAATTGTTTCAAACAATTTTTCTCAAGTATGGCCCTCTTTTCGACAGGTTGTCCCTAAACTTCCAGAAGACATCACTCATGTTGTGCCTTCCCAGCGAATTGAGCTACTTGTTGATGCCTAGTCACAACTAGTTGTAAAGAATGATACCCTGCAAAAGGAGTTAGTTGTGATCAAATAAAAATAAAAGGAGCATCCCCAATAGATATCTATTATATAATATTACATAGGAAGTTGCAGAGGGAAACATCATTAGGTCCTCTATTCATACTCGGGTCGAGGAGTGTAGCTGGCTCTTTGATTTGGTCAATGACTGGGTCAACTTGTTGGAACCTCGTAGTCAACCTATTGAAGAATTTCACTCTCAAATTAAAAGGATGAATGTGGAATCCCAGGCCATCACTAAACCAGTGGAGCAGGTTTCCAAGTTTGTAGAAATCCATGTTGTAGATGAAAAACTCGACGCGCTGGATGAGTCTACTACAGATGCCAATAATGAGCTCTAAACTTTCCGACCTATAATGAAGGATGAGTACATCTAGCTGAAACAAATTGAATCCATTGTTGATACTGAGTGGAGTGCTCTATTGACTACTTAACTAGAAGAGATCGATGTGACTGTCGCTCAGGAATTTGTTGCGGGAGCCTCGATTTTGGAGAGGAAATAGTAGGACCATGTGGAGCACTATGACCATTTTTCGTGAGAAGGATCTCGCCATTGTGCTGGAGTTGGGCTCTATTGATCCAAATTTTATGAGAAGAATGAAATGACTACATATTATTAACAGATTCTTAACACAAAATAACAGAGATATAGTAAAACTAGTTTTCTATTCAATAAGGAAATAAGCTGAAACTGTAAAATGCAGTAGAAAACAAGCTTGCTGGAATGGTGGTGGATTATCTCTGAGGAGAGATGTGACGGTTGTACTCATTCATAAGAAGATAATTACAAAGAGGCTCTCAAGGAATTTTTACAATAAACAGGAATTTCAAAAACCCTAGACATCCAAAAACCTAACCCTAGGAGATGAAGCACCAAAAGTCATGTGGGCCCCATTTGGGTAAGTCAGTACATCAACTTCTCAGGGTCGTAACTTTTTCATACGATATTCATTTTAGGTGTACGATAGCCCATTGGAAAGATATATCCGAGGACTACAACAATTGCCAAAAATTTCATGATGAAATTATTTTACTACAACATACCCCAAAAAATGTCGTTTAGGGCCTCAAAATGACTTCAAAAGTTCAAGACCCAAAAAACTACTAAAAATAGTAAATTACGAAAATTTCCAGAAAGTTGTTTTGAGCCAGATGGAAAAGGTGGGTGGCCACCGATATCCACCTGGATCAATCCTCCCTCCTTAGGAAGCAATGGTATCCATTTCATAGAGTTCCCCCATCAGATGAGGAAATTTATGTTGAATTTGGCCCCGGGTGAGCCACTTGCCTTGGTGCAAGATTTGCCCTGCTTTGATGACTTGATAAAGATGGATCATTCATTGTCGAGTGCCCTTGATCTTTGTTTCCACAATATAATCACTGGATGCCTATTGTATGCAGTCGGGGTTGAGCTCTGTTGGTGTGAGCTGTTCTGCTACGTCTGAGGTGTCCAATAATGGTGGGAAATAAAGCTGAAAGAGGTCCACGTTGAACATTGGGTGTAGGCCAAGGAAAGGAGGAATGTTGAGCTCAAAATCATTATCTGCCACAATCTTGGTGATGGTGTATGGACTATAGTGGAGTGGGCGAACCTTCCGATGGGGTCCTGTAAGGCATTCTTTCTGCAAGTGCAACCAAACTTTGTCACCCACCTGAAACTTATGTGGCACCCGATGTTTATCATGGCGCTGCTTATACTTGTCATTGGACTTCTGTAGGATATCATGAACTTGTTGGCAGATATGTTGGATCCACTCAATGAACCATGTGGCTTTGTCATCTTCAGTTAGAGTAGGAGATGAGTCGACCGAGGTGACCGCAAGGGGAAGTGCAACATCTATGGGACCCAATGGTTGGAATCCCAACTACACCTGAAAGGGGTTGTGGCCAGTTGAGATATATAGGGCTCGGACATAGGGAAGACTCTCATCCCATGTGTGAGGGTGCTTGGAATTATACATGTGCAGGATATGCACGATCATTCAATTTACGACCTTGGTTTGTCCATTTGTCTGGGGGTGGAAGGTCGTGGATTTGGTGAGCTTGGTGTCCAGCAGTGACGAGAGGCTCAACTAGAATGTCATGAGAAACAGACTGTCCCGATCTGAGACAATTGTTTGTGGAATCCCAAAATGTACCCAGACGCGTTCAAAGAAGAGTTTGGCAGTGGATTCTGCTGTGATGCTCTTCTTACAAGCAACCATAATCGCCATCTTAGAAAAGCGATCAACAACCACAAAAACACAGTCATTTCCCCACTTGGTGGACGAGAGGCCCGACATGTAGTCCATTGAGATGGATTTCCATGGCCTGTCAGGAGTAGGAAGAGGGGTGTAGAGTCCCTGTTTCTTAGCGGTCGGTTTGGCAATATCACAAGCAGTGCAGGACCTGATATACTTGCTAACCTTATGTCGAAGTTTCGGCCAGCATAAATGTTTTTGTATCATCGCCATTGTCGTTTTGACACTGAAGTATCCTGCCACTCGACTGTAGTGGGCTTCCCATATCACCTTCGCTCGCTCTCTTGATGGAACACAGATATGGCCCAAACGACACAACAACCCATCCTGAAGATGGAAATTAATGACAACTACATTTGCAGCCAAAATTTGGTGGGTGGTGGTGAATTTTGGTTATGTCTCATAGAGTTGGGGCCATCTAGAGCTCTCATGGGTGCAAGAGTCTAACACAATGGCAAGTGTTGCGACTGGTGATCTACTGAGGCAATCAACGACGCGGTTGGTGCTTCCTATTTTATACTTGATGTTGAGGTGTAATTGTTGTAAGTAAGTGGACCACTTTTGATGGCAATCATTCTGTAATTTGCCTTGTGTCTACATGAACTCCAGTGGCTTATGATCAGTGTGGATGACTATCTCCCTCCCAAGAATGTAATCTCTCCACTGGCGGCAGTATTGCACAATGGAGTACATTTCTTGTCATAAGTAGGGTACTTACATACAACATCTGATCGTGTTTCACTATGATAGGCCACAGGGTGGCCGTGCTGAATGAGAATGGTGCCCACAGTATAGTCTAAAGCATCTGTCTTGATCTCAAAGGGTTGTTGCAGGTCTGGTAGTGAAAGTACTGGGGCTGAGCACAAATGCTGCTTCAAATCATCTAACACTTGTTGTTGGGACTGACCCCATGTAAATTTTTCCTTACCACCACCCCTGGTTATTTGGCTGAGGGCCCATGTAATATGGGAGAATCCCAACATGAATCTGTGGTAGAAATTGACAAGGCCCAAGAAGATTCGAAGCTCAGTGAGTGTGGTTAGGGCTGACCATTCATGGATGACTTGGATCTTGGCTGGATCCACATGTACGCCATGCTGATCAACAATGTAGCCCAGGTAATGGACCCTTTCCATGCCAAAGGAGCATTTTTCCAAGTTGGTGTATAGCTTGTGCTACTGCAGGGTGTGTAGATCCTGCTAAATATGATGCAAGTGTTCTGCCCAAGAATTGTTGTAGATGAGAATGTCATCCAAAGACACCACTACAAAAGTATTGGTGAATGGTCGCAAGATATCGTCGATCATCCTCATGAAAGTGGTTGGAGCATTTGTCAAACCAAAGGACATGACCAACCATTCAAAAAGGCCTTCCTTTGACTTGAATGCGGTCTTGCATACATCTGTATGTTCTGTCGGGACCCAGATCAATCTTAATGAACTATTTGGACCCTGTGAGTTGATCAAGGAGGTCGTCGATTTGGGGAATTGGGTACCGGTTTCTGACTGTGATTTTATTCAGGGCCCGGTAATCAATGCAGAGTTGTCAGGTTCCATATTTCTTCTGTACCAGCACGATTGGGCTCCCACAAGGTGATGAGCTAGGACGAATGTGCCCCTTGTGGAGAAGTTCTTCGATCTGTCGCTTGATCTCCTCATTCTCTAACATAGAGCGATGATAGATTGGCCCATTGGGAAGCGGTGCGCCAGGGGTCATATCGATGGGGTGCTTGACCTGACAATGCAGAGGTACCCCGGTAGGTGAGGAGAAAATATCTGAGTATTCTTCGATGACCTTATCTACTTTCTTCTACTGTGTGGAGAGGTCGGCCGCAGAGACCTTGGATGTGGCTATGATATTTCGCTCATTCCGAGAGTGAATCACGAAGAAGAAAAACTTCCCCGTCTGAGAGATGTCCTTCCTGCATTACTTGGCAGAGATCAAGGAAATAACACTAGGTGGGACTGCCTTGGGTTTCCTGTACAATTTAATGTTCAAAGTAATAATAGCACCACGAGGCCTAGAATCATATATAACATGACATTTCCATAAATAATGTTGGTCCAAAATAACATTACAAACTTTGAGAAGAGAAACATCAAGCAATACCTCATCTTTGAAGGGCTTGATGTTGTATGGGAGTCGACACTGTTGGATGACATGGAGATCGCTTCCTTGGAAGAGCCATCCAATGGTGTAGGGCTGTGGGTGCGGCATTGTTGGCAGGGCCAACCACTTGACAACCTCTGCTGAGATGAGGTTCTTCTTGCTACTGTTATCAACGATGAAGTGCAGCGGGGTGCCTTTTACCCACATCTGTGAATGGAAGAGGCACTCTCCTTATTCTTTCTCATCTAGTTCATCAGGCTAGAGCTTGGTGGTAGCAATGGTGGCACTGAGTTCCGCATCAATGATCCATCTTCCTCTTTCTGGTTCTGACTCAGAGTCATAAACCGCATCTAATTCATAGGATTTCACTTCGGCCACCAGTGACTGCTTTGAGCGACGGTTAGCAGCTTTATGCCAAGGGATCTTATGGAAGTCGCACCACTTCCCAGTATCTTTATTTGTATTTCCAGTGTCCCTCTTTTCTTGCGGCTTGGACTGGTTGTCCTGATACTTTCCATCTTTGCTCTATCCTTTGTTCTATGGGTTGGGGCCGCCCTTTCCTGTCTTTTGCTGTGAGGGGTTCCCGGGCCCAAATTATCATGTCTTTTGTTTGAGCTTCTACTCGATTTTGACGACATATCGGTAGGTTGCACCAAAGGATGAGATATATAGAAATTACATTTTGGTCTGGATGTCTCTATGAAAATCACCACGATATTTGAGCACTAGATGTCGCTCTGAATCTTTGATACCCAACTTGGTGCGCAAGGTATGGAAGATATTTGTGAACTCTAACACTGCCTGGTCTCTTTCTTGCCGCAGTGTGGTCCATTTGGTATACAAGTCGTCATAACTTCCAATAGGGTAGTATTGTTCCTTAATAACATCCTTGGAGGATTCCCAAGTGGTCGTGACTATAAATAATGAGGGTTCCTCTATTTCCTTTTTCTCACAGAAAGTTTCCCACCAATCTTTGACATGGGGAACGACTTTGAGGGGCGCAAAAGTAATCTTTTCTATATTCAAAAAGTTATGGACAGAAAAATACCCTTCTAGTAGATTTAACCACTTGTCTACACCCTCTGCATCTATCTGACCTTCAAATACAGGAATACCGAAGTTTATTTGTACCTTGAAGGGGGCGACACCTCCACTCAAAGAAGATGAGTCGCCTGTTGGTAGCCGCTGAAGGATTTGCGCGAAATTATCCATCGTCTCGTTCCTCTGTTGTGTGAGGGCTTCCTCAAGCAACATTTTGAAAGGATCTCCTGTCCCGTCATCTTTATTTTCTCTTGCCATGAGAGGTCTCTTGGGCGTCCGAGAGATTTGGTCCTCAAGAGAAACAAGCTTGAGACCCAATTCTTTGTACTCTGACCTCGATGGGGACATGCATTAAGATGACAAGGATCAGACCACTCTAATACCACTGATCTAGATTTTATGAGCAGAATGAAATGACTAGAGATTATTAACATATTCTTAACACAAAATAATAGAGATATAGTAAAACTAGTTTTCTATTCAATAAGGAAATAAGATGAAACTGTAAAATGCAGCATAAAACAAGCTTGCTGGAATGGTGGCGGATTATCTATGAGGAGAGATGTGATGGCTGCGCTCATTCGATTTTTGTTTCTAGTATTTTTTTTGTTCTTCGTTTGTTATCAAGCTATCACCATTGTTGTTGTTGAGTCTGGTGTGATAAGATACTGTAATGGATTTTGTGGGAACTGTACTTGCACAGTAGTGATAGAGTATGTAGTGGGTATTGGAACATGAAGTGTGATGTATAAGCTACTATAAGAAGGATGTACTAATGGGATCATGGATTTTGAGATATTGATAATATAAGAGATCGGTCGGGCCCTAAAATTTTGGTAATGATGTGTATGAATCTATAGTTTCTTCATTGCACAATTACGTTTGTACTATGTAATTGGTATTTAACGACTATCTATGATGTATGGACTTCTTTATGTGCTAGGAAACCTGGTTAATCTGATGTTTATGTTGACTTAGACAATTGGTAACATAATTCTTTATATGTTAAAGTAGGAATCTACATTGGGTTATGCCAGATCTGATAATGCATCCTCTTTGATTCACTTAATCTCACACAAGTCTTGGTTGCACTTCGGGTGAGATCTATTTCCCTTGCAAAAGGTTGAATATGTCAGCGCTTCTAGACTATAATGATATCTTTGTTGGTAACCTCCGAGAACCTTGGTCTCCAATTTTGCGCCAACAAATTTATAGAAGCATCAAATCCTCACTTCTTTATTCTCCAAAATGATCGTTCTCATTTTGCTAATTCTATGCATCTTTATCTATCACACTCTTTCACTTTCTTCTTCTTGTTTCTAACAACATTGACATAAGTCTAACAATAATTTGCAAATATTTTGAGAATTCCCCATAGCTATATTTCCCCCTTCCTCATCTCAAGCCCAAGATCCAAGAGACGTATCATTTGTAGCATTAATGTTGGGAACAACATTTTTGAATTTGGGTGGGATTCTTATGAAATCTAGGGAGAAGGTAACATATTTTTATTATATTCAAACTTATGTATTAGGGATTATGCTCCAACTTCCCACTTTTTCATGCATTTTTGCATGGTTTGAGAAATATAGTGAAGAATCAATGTCCTCAATAAAAATAACATACTTGGTGGTCTTGATGAGTAATTTCTTTTAATTTCATATTTCTATGGATCTTGGGAAGATCCAAATCATAAACATCTTAGCCTAAATATTAGGAAATGGATTCAATCGTGCTACATGTCATGTTCCTAGAGACCTATAAAGCAAGTAGGGTCTCTTCATTGCTTTTATAGTATTTTGATAGAATTATCACTCTTCAACAAAAGCCTCAAGATCTCCAACAATTTATTATTTTCTAATGAGATCTAGAATGAACATAACTCCTATGGTTAAGCATGATTGAGGTATGCTCAAAATATCAGTATAAGATGTAGTACTACTTTAAGTCTTATATTGATGGGGTATGCTCAAAATATCACTATATAGATTACATCATCTCTTAGATGGGTGTACACAAAAATGTTTGATTATGTAATTGTGTCTAAAGTTTTATATTTTCATTTTTAACAATTTGACATTCCTAGAAAAAATAAATTATTATTATTATTATCAATGTATATATAGTCCATCAACAAATTACATTTGAAATAACAAAATGTGCTTATTATTAAAAATTCCAACTTATCTATTTGGTTGTTCTTTAAATTTTTATAGTTTAAATAATTGGAAGGACAATATTTTTTTTTAAGTGTGTACTTAGTTGTCATAAATATTTCAATGTACACTTTAAGTCAAATATTTTTATATCAACTTTAGTTGGAAAGCATATTTAATATTACTAATAATAAAATATTTGAATGTCCACTTTAAGTCAAATACTTTTATATCAACTTTAGGTGGAAAACACCTTTAATATTACTAATAAAAAAATATTTGAATGTCTATTTTAAGTCAAATTATTTTATATCAACTTTAGGTGGAAAACAACTTTAATATTACTAATTAAAACAATATTTCAATATCTAATTTATGTCAAATATTTTTATATCAATTTTAGGTGGAAAACAACTTTAATATTAATAATAAAAAAATATTTCAATGTCCTCTTTAAATAAAATGTTTTATCAATTTTAGGTGGAAAGCACCTTTTGTCAAATATTTTACCAATTTTAGATGGAAAGCACCTTTCAACAAAATAATACATTTTTCACTTTGAAATATATATATATATATATTGGAGTTGTTTAATTGTTTTATGTTTTGGCCTTTTTCCCCTAATCCAGCTACATAAAAATGTAGGAAATCCTAATTTTTTGTTAATTAAATTCCATTTCTAAATACAGATTAACCACTCAAATATAGAAATATTGACACCTACAAGTCTAACCACTGAAAGTCAGTGAACTTTTTTTATGTCAAAGAGGCCACAAGATTTCAATGGAGATATAATCATTGATTCAACTTAGAAACATATGTGTTCTCCACTTCTACAGTGTTGTTGAAGCAGATTAGATATCATGAACATGGATTATCCCTTCTTGTCAAGCAGTCATTTTGCTAGTGTAATAGAAGTGATGGTAACATTGACAAAAAAAGAATCCAAGCTTTTGATGCTTCTATATTTCACCCCAATAGTTCAAGCTATTTTCCTCTTGGGAAATCAAGTGATCATGATATACAATCAATTATACAAGGAGAACATTTGGATATATTATAAATCCCAACAGAGAAAATCAAGTTTTCCTGAATAAACCAAATCTTGCAATATAATTGTTTCCGCTCAATTTCTATTAATAGTCAAAGTTAATCCTGAGATTTTAATCATATTAACTACAAAAAAATCCACATAA
>SNQJ01S0194765.1:13114-23205 GCA_010110895.2 Picea sitchensis | reverse complement strand
TTACAGCAAGATAGAGAGCAGCTTTTGGAAAGAACAGAATTACACCAAGAAAAAATCAAGGAGATCTTCGACAAGAAAGTCAAATCAAATGTCTTCAAAACAGGGGAATTAGTCTTAAAGTGGGATGCATCAAGACAAGAGAAGGGGAAACATGGTAAATTTGAGGCTCTCTGGACATGTCCTTTTGTCATAACATCGGTTCAGCAGAACAATACCTTTTTTCTCCAAAATCTTGCAAGCGAGGAAGTAGTAGGTAGCCCTTTCAAGGGGCGCTTGCTAAAGACCTATTTTTCATAAGGCTTTTTCTTAAAATCCATGTTCTACTTGTACATATTCTTTTCAGTTATGTTTTCTTTGTTTCTATCACTTAAATAACTCCATGCCCAATGGTACTAGCAAAACTATTTTTCAAATTTCTTTTTTAAAATTGTCATAAAGGCTACTGAGTCTAGCTAGGTTCTTGGTCACCTCACAGGGAGATGTCCATCCCAGTTGGAGCCAAATGTTAGCTCCCAAAATGAATCAGTCACTATGGTTTCATTTTGTGGTTGATAGCATGGCTATTGGTAGTTTTCTCCAATTTGTTTTAAGTTTTTCTAGTAGCAAAACTTAGGTTTTAATTTATGTCTTAGAAATAAGACGATCCATAAAGGTATTTTATTTAAAAATTTCATAAAAAACTTTCAACAGCTAACGCGTGTTTCAAAGATGATGATTAGCTGGTGAAAGCGGCGATTTTCAACAGCTAAGGAGCATTTCCCATGGGTCATTAGCTAGTGAAAGCGCGGATCACGTGTGTTTTCTCCACGTTTTCAAAAAATCAAAAGATGACATGCTCAGCACACATCATGTAATCATTATAAGGCACTGGTGAAAGCGGATAATGATGAAGATTCAAGTTTGCACGTCTAAATCGGATTGCAAAGTGGATCGTGTTCAGAAATGCATGCTTCACGATAATGGTGTTGGAGATGGCGAATTCAAATCCATCATCACAGGTAAAGGAGTGGTACTACTCGGTTGGTGACATCAAATCAACGCATCATTTCCCCAACATGCATCATCCACAAGCATATGATAGGTTTTCAGTTTTGAAAGACAGTGCTGAGTGTTTTCACCAGCGCAAAACCTCGTCTCAGACAACAGATTGCAGTGTTTTGTGTGCAAAATCGTCTCGGGTTCAAATTGTCGATGGCAAGGAGACACAGTGGTTCTCTGTTAAGAAAATAATTGGATAGTTTGTCCTTTATACAGGCGTATCCAGAGGTGCAAAAAAACTTCTCAGACGCAAGCTGCATGTATATGTCGAGAAGCTACAGAACGATTGTCACCAATCAACAGCTGAAGCATTTTCTAAAACTTACGATGGAAATAAAGCCTGTGTTGGGTCTTTAGAAATCATCGTGGATGAAGCTGCCATTGTTGTAGCGACCAGTTTACCTAGATCAGGCCAGAGTTGGTTCAAAACAACAGTAACCAAGAACCTAAATTTCAGAGCATATCTAAAGGAAGAATTCAGAAATAATGCATGGAAGAAGAGCATGCCAGTTTCCCATTTAGAGGATGAGTGACAGGATTTGTTTAAGGGCATCCAAATCTACATAACTTCATAAGGTAGGTACGACAAACTGATGTTATACCATTTCAAGCTCTTAGACCATTTTACAGGGAAAACTCTCCTAAATTTACCTTTCTTCTTGCACAAGAGATTAACTAAAGTCTGTAAAAAGATTAGAGTTGAACCTCTAAGTATGAAGAACACTCTTTGTCACTTTAGCCTAATCAAATTGATAATCCTGGAGGAGCTAAGACAAAAAGGAAGGACTTGGCAACATTTTCTTTTTTGGGAGGGCTTTGAAACTCAAACTCAGCCCATGAATAAATAGAAGAGAGCTGGAAAAAGGCAATTGACTCCTCAAAGAAGCTCAAGGAAGAGGAGAACTCTTCCAGGACCACCAAAAGATAGGATCTCTGGTGTAAGGTCCCACAGGTCAAAGAAAAAATTGGATTTTGAAACTACTACAGAGCAGCCTACAGAAAAGAAAACAAACATCTTAAATCTACCATACATAGACTCAGAGCCAGAGCAAGAAGATGAAAGCCCTGCCATTAACAGCCCTGAACACTCCATTGAATTTGCACAGGATTGTGAGACTTTTACTCACACTGATGAAGGTGAAACATTAAAGAGCACAAAGTCAAAGAAAACACAGAAAATCAAGCAACTTAAAGAAGTGATTGCTCAGCAGGAGGTTTTAGAAAGAGTAATTAAGGAAAGATACAAAACTCTGTCTGATAATTTCGCAGAAACAAATGCTGCATTTGAAAAGTTGGCTCGTGAAAGTGTCAAGGACAAGAAGAGGAAAAAGAAAATTACCAAAGACTATAACAGTCTATGGTGGTTAGCAAAACGCCTTAAGAGAAAGATTAGAAAATTGAAGCAAAAGCAAAAGTCACACCCAGATCTGCAAGTGCTAGTGCAGGTTGCTGTGAATATGTAAGGGGATAAAGTAGATACACACTGATTTTTTGATAGAACCACAGTTTTGGAGGTGAAAGTTCATTTTGGGCCAAGGAAGAGCTTTCACCAGCGCAAAGGGAAAATTTACAACCAGTTAGCTGGTGAAAGGCAGCACTTTCACCAGCTAACCAGCGAATCATAAGGCGAGTTAGCTAGTGAAAGCATAAAAAGAATTTTTGAAAGCTAAGGATGAAGCAGGGCGATTTTCATAGGATTTAAAGAGGTTCCAGAGCATTAAAGGATTAAAAACCTGGTCAAAAAATACTCAGCATCAGAGATTCGTGGGAGTTTTGAAAACCACATGTTAAATTGATCTCCTAAAGTGTCGACTATGAGTAACTGAAGAAATCCAGCTGCCAAGACAGGTGTCTTTGCCATGTTTCATGACACAATAGATTCCAGAAGCTGAAGAAGTGCAGATGTAAAATTTTGAGATGGAAGACAATTTGAATGCTAGTCTAGCCACTAGTCTTTGTTATCAATTTGCTTAGTTAATTTGATTTGCTATTTTTAGATACAGATCCAAGTTTTTAGGATCTTAAAAAACTGATTGTAAAAGGCTATAAATGCCTAGCTTTTCTAAGAGACAACGGTTCAAACTGGGATACAAGTTTTGTGCTACTGTATAGACTCTTATGATATAATAAAATTGCAGTCTCCTTTCATTTTCAATATCAGAAATATCCATGTTTCCTTTTTTGTAGTTCATTTCAGTTTATCTTAGCTTATGAAGTCTATTATCTCTTTATTGAGCTCATATATTTGAAGTGAAGGATTTTCTTTCTATCTTGTATTAAGCCTTACACCCAACTGTATTTGGCAATCAAGATTAGTGTTCTTCATCCTCTCCTTTCAAATTACTTGATCTGATTATTGTTTCCTGAAAGCATTGTTTCTTTAGATGTATGATGAGTTGTCTATTACATTGATCATTAAATACCCCATTGTTCCAAGCATACCTACACATTATTTTTAAGTTACCAAGAATCCTTAGTCTTCAACACTAAGGAGTTTCTTGGAGTAATAATAGACTCAAAGGCTCCAACAAGTCCAGGACGTAGTTTGATAATTGTTCGGGGAGATTGAAGTCTGAGGTGCAGAGTTGGAACTAGTAGTTGTTGCAGTCGAACAACATTTAGAGGGACCTGTCAGTGAAGCAGTCATCCAAGAGTTCTTCGAGCAGGAGGTCTTGGCACAGCAACAGGTCGAAGAAGCTCGAGCCAAGCTTGAGGCTTTTGAAGCACAGCTACCCAAACCAGAGTGACTCAGGATGAGTCACATGTGAGTTTTGGGGGCTTGTTGGCCCTTGACCAAGTTTTGAGGATCCTTGGTCATGTTTGACCTACTTTTGGGACTTCGACAGGCTGTCGAAGACAGAGCACAAGTTGAAGCAGAGATCGCGGGATCTCAGCCCATTTTTAGGGATTTTTGGGTTTTGCGCTTATGTAACAAGAATGGGGATGTCGGCCCATGGGTTTACCCATGTTTAGGTCCACTTTGTAATGTATAAATAGAAATTTAGGCGATGTAGGAAGAAGTTTGATCTATGTGATCGAAAGAGAGGCAAGTATGTGATGTTAAGTGCTAAGTGTTAATTGTTGAATGCAAGTTGTACATACTTTGTGCATACTATGAGAGACTGTGTAAGGCTTTGTGCTTGGACCTAACTTGGGGAAGGAGGATCTAGCGAGGTGTGCAGATCTTATGTCCTATGCAGAGTTGGTTTTGAGGCTCTGTGCATGTAAGAAGATTGAGAGAAGCTAATAAATAAGACGAAGAGTCGGTGGACGTAGCCCCAGGGTGGGGGTGAACCACATACATCCTATGTTGTGGTTCCTTTGTGTTTTATGGTTGTCTCTTATCTATGTGATTGAATGCTTAGTGCACTGATATATTCTTAGAAGGATCTAATATGGTAGTTTAGTGTTGAATAATGTGAATGATTGTTATATCTGTTCTATGTCGGTATGCTTAGTATTTGAATCTATTGGATCTATATGAATACTGCGTTGATATGTTGTTAGGGTTTAACTGCGTTGTAAACTAATTAAGACTGAGTATTAGTGAACCATAAATTCTAAGTACTCTGTTGAGGTGTTACAATCACATATTTGTATCCCAGCTAAGGTTGCAAACATATGGGTCCTACAACCACCCCTGCCTCTACCTCGGGTGAGACTTCATCTACTTCGCAGGTGTTGTCGAAAGGGTCGGTAGTTAGGGTTGTGTTGGTGCGTTGTTGTAGTGTAGAACCGTGGGTCTTCCCCTGTGCCAACACATGTCCCCGAGTTGGATCCATATGTTATCCCCTAGCCTAGGGATAACTAAGGATATTATGTCTCAAGGCCCATAGGTCCTAGACATGGAGTACCGAGAGCCATATTGACTTGAGCCTGGCCCTAGAGGGCCCATATTTCTTCTTCAGTGCCTCCACCTTGTCAGCAACAGCAACATCCATCCCATCGGCCTGGTCCTTCAGCAGCAGAGGGTCTTTCTCCATGAGGTAATGAGTTCGGGTATCATGGTATCTGTCACTCTAATTCACAAAACATTTGAATATGTGCATTTAATTTTTTTTACTTCTATTAGCACCAGGAGTCACTCCTAGATTGCGACAGGAGTAAGTCTGATACCCATCAGTTTTATATGTCACAAATGAATAAATGGGGTTGGTCAAAGGAGTGGAGGCCCAAGATAATATCATTTTAACTCAAAAAACTAGGTCATGCATGCACAAGCAAGGGAGGTCTTGATCTAACTTCAGTCAGGAAGTTGAGATTAAAATGAGTAGAAGGAAGACTTGATGAGAATGGTGGATGAGACTTCTATGAGCATCTGGGCTTCCAATAGTTCATAGAGGAAAAATAGGACATTGAAATGTGCCTAAGTTACATAGATACAACAGCACGATGATCAAACCTACATCACAATACTACTGCAACAACTCGACTGGATCCTCCAATTTCGATTCACTCAGTGTAAGAGAGAAAGAATAACACAGAAAATTGTTTCAAGACTAGTTAAAACACTGTTATGATCAAACATACACCACAATAACATAATATCCCTCGACTGGATCTTCCAATTCCGAGTGTCTTAACACAGTGTTTACAAAGGTGGAAAGAAGTTGACTTTCATTAAACAAGAAGTCTCAGATGCTAATACATAACCTGGAAAACCAATGCTTCATCAAACTTTACAATCGGGAGCCTAGCTCAACCATCGACACTAACAAAAATGGAAAAAACGCCTCTATATACTTGGAACTGGCTCAGTTGTTGAAGACGTGATCACGGCATGAGTTTAATGCTTTGCATTGACGAGTTTCCTTGTCAAGTTGCACATACAGATGATGGTCAGACTACTCATGCAGTTGGGTGTCAGACGCAATATCTGCCAGGCTAGATTGACAACCTGCCTCTGCTCTTATCCCTTTCTGGCCTTCTATTTATGCAAGGAGACAACGTTCAACCACCACCACCTAATCCAATAATTTCTTTCTCGGGATCAGAACTGGTGTGATTCAAACTTGGCACCTGAAGGACACAGGGGCCACTTTCTGCCTTCTGGAACTGAGCAGGACCTTCGTAGAGGGACTCGACAGTTGGTCGTGAACGAGGCCCTAACGAGGAGATGGCATGGGCATATCGAACAAATGTGGCCAGGTGGAGGGGACGCTGACGCTGGGACATCGGGCGATGAGGTGAGGGGATGCTAAGGCTGGGACATCGGGCGATGAGGTGAAGTGTCATGAGGAGGTGAAGAGGAGGTTGCAGTGTGATGGGTCAGCGAGTGGGGACATGTTGGCAGGCAATTCACATTTTTCTATTGTCTAATAAGATGCCTACACCAATGATTTGCAAACATCAATTTTTCGTCACAATTTTCAAATAAACGACACTTTTATTTTTCGCGACATTTACACATTTACCTTCGTTTTGTTTTCACGACTGTAAGCATGAAAAAATTAGTCTTTTGAAGTCGCATTGAAATCATTATTTGAATTGTCGTTATCTTTCTTGTCAATATGCCTATTGCGTTTACATTTCGTTTATCGCTGTGCAGTTTGCAAAAGCCCTTTCAATCTGTACTCATTGGACATTCTTGGGTTGATCTTGTGACTTTGTCTCGCTAAGTTTGCGATGCATTGGCATTTGGATTTATGTGTTTTGATCTACTTGATCATTGGTTTCATGATAATATGTCGATGTTATGATTAAACCCTTGATTTGTTTCATTTGGTATGACACCTAGTTTCAAACATATTCGCACATTGGTTAAACTATTGATATGAGTTGATACATTGGCGCAAGATTAAATGTTTGAGTTTGGTTTCAAATTGAATAATTGATGGTTTAAAACTTTGGCACAACGTTGATTACGCGCGTTGGTTTATACACTTACCATTTGATTCATTAGTCGGCCAAGTGACATGACTATTGAGTTATGTTATAATGGGTAGAACAGTTATAAGCCGGCGGTTGTACTTTGGCAATAACTATTATGCATGGAAGAGATAAACTCCACCACCTTAGCACGATGGAATTTATGCCTATCCCTTATTCACCGTTTACCTATGTTAGCTCAGACAGCCCGGCATGCATTTTACCCCTGTGTGTGCTATGACCCAAACCCTGAACTTACCGTGTGTTCGGCTCCATGGCACCAGTCGTGCGGATCGAGCCAAATGGAAACCAAGCCTTGTTAATGTTTGATAATGCCCAGAAAGACTTGGAGGCTAACGGTTGGCTCACCTTCATTTAGAGATTTGAGGGTTTTAACTTGTTTGTGGCACAGCAGTTCGCTATGACTTTCGATGGTTGTAGAGCCAAGGTGGGTGACATCCAGCTGGAAATCAATGAGTTCTGCTATAGGGTTACCTGCCACGGGTCAGCGTTGGTTCAAGAATTTGAAAGTAGAAGAGGTTCCATGGCCACTGTTGTTTCTCTCGCGCAAAGTCACCTCTTGTGACAGAGGTATGCCCATATCTATGCTTAAACCATGATGACACGACCTTTTGATAGTAGTCAAGCAGTTCGTGACCTGTGAAGGTCGATATGGACTCGTCTTTCTCTACCACCTGCGGTTGCTAATGAATTTTATAGGGTATCCGTTGAATATTCCTTTCTACCTTCAGCGCATCTTATATAAAATGTCGAAAAGGTTTAAAAAGGAGAAGGTTGACAATATCATGTTCCATCATGGGCTTATTAAACTTATCATTGTTTATCACTTGAGTTTACATGGTGATAGCTGGAGAGCTTTCGTTGCTCGAAATGGTTTCGATGACACAGACCCTATACAGGTTGACAAGCCTGTAGTAAATGAAACCAAGGCCGAGCCACCCGTGCCCTTCCATATCATGTTTCCCTCTCCTAAGCCTTTGGTCGACCCTCCTATTGAATTACCAGAAGTTGGAACCGAGAAGGCCGAGACTATTAAAAATCCTGTAAGAAAAAAGCCCAAGGCAAACCCTACTGCTAATGCCAAGGGTAAAAAGAACGCTCGACTTATTTCATGGATGGCTAGAAACAAACCTAAACCCTCTGCTGAGTCAAACCCTATCGTCCTAAGTGAGGATTCAGATTCTGACATAGAACTTTTTCTAGCCAGCGAGTACCCTTACTCGCAAGGTTTGTGCCCCAAACCATCTTATGATTTCATGACAAATCTTCCTCCCTGCCTAAGGAACGACCCTAGTTACCCTGGTATCAAATTACCTGGCGAAACCCTCAACAATGTGTCCAAACCCTCGCCTGCTTTTTCGAAACCCACACAGCCATCATGTGACCAATGTGAGTTATGGTTGGAACAATACTACATTGATGTTCCCCTACTTCAATCGAAAATTCAATCGCTGGAAAGTCAAGTTGCAGAATTGATCAGTCAAAGAGACCAGCTCCAAGAAACTGATAAAAGTAGAAGACAACTGGATCCATCCTTTTCAAGAATGTTGAATCGGCCACAGCCGTTATCAACTCCAAATTATCGTGATCCAGCCATACAGGTATGAATTTTGATATCGTTTTGGTTTTGAGAATGATCAAGGTTAATATAATGATTTGAATTCTATTTTCAAATAGCTTTGTCTCTCATTCAAATACCTCTGTCATTCGGTGTTCATCTTGTACATTGTTTTGCTTTGCTAAAAATAAATGGAGTTTCGTTTTGATACATGATTTGATCATTCCTAGTTTAGTCACCGGTAGATTTTTATCAGGATTTGAATGGTTTTCGATTGGATTTGATTTGATCAAGTTAACGAAACTGATGGTTTACTTTCAATTGAATTCATTTTGCATCTACTCCAAACATGAGGTTTTTCATGCTTAATTTAGAATATGATCGTGTTTGGATTTGATTTCGTTATGGTTCATATGTTGCGATTGGAAAGCGATTTCAATAAGTTTGATTGTTACGATCTTGTGATATGTCATGTAATCTTCTCAGAACAGGAATACAACTCTGTTCGGTTTCAATTTGGAAGGAACTGCTATGTTTCGTATGAAAACAATGCTCTCAGTTAAGCCTGTGCAAATGCACCCGAATCGTCGAACGGTTTTTGGATTCGTAATGACTATGTTAAAACCTTTTCTGTTCGATTCGCTCTAATTCTGATTGAATAATCCCATATTTTGAGTTGGCGATATTTTTTTATGAGCTGGATTCATGTTTTAATTGTTGCTCTGTTGATTTGTAAAAACAAATTGATCAATATTCGTGATTTTTGTCAAATCCGATTATAATTCATTGTCAAATGAACGATTTTGATCTTGTTTGCCCAATTTGCAATAACAAATTACGAATTCTGTTGCCAATCAATCGATCCTGTTATGATTTTATTTGAATTGATTTTCGCGCCGGTTTGAATTGCTCTATTCGTGGCATGAATCGTTTGTTGTGTTATAACGATTCGCAGATTCATATCTCATGTCGATAAGGCAACATAACCATTGCTTGCGATTTGTTTTGATTATGTTGATTTCGAGTTGATATGAAACGATTGCATTACTGTTCCATATAATTTTGTCACCCGACTTTGTGGTAACAAACAAAACAAAGTACGCCTATCTCTGTAGTCTTTTAATTGATTTGGATCGTGTTTGATTTTGAATGGTATAACAACTTCAAATTGAATGATTCGTTTTCAAACAGCTATTAGATATTAATTGAATTTGATTTAAAAAAAAAAAAAATTAATCAATTTTGATGTTGATTTTGTGTCTTATTTAGACCAGCTACAGAATCGCAAGATTCTGTAGCTAGTCTATAGGATTAGATTTTTATCATTTTGTTAATAAAGAATCCTTCTAACTTGTTCATTTTTTGCCCTTTTCAGGTAAATTCGAATTGAATGGGACATGTTGGACAAGCTAGGGGAATATTTGTGTATTTTAGTTTTACTTTAGATTCTTAGTTTAGTTAATCTTGGGGATATCTTCCCAGATTTTATGTAAACAGTTTGATAACTTCCACAGGGAGGTTTTACCCTGTGGAAAAACTTATAAATACTTATTATTTTTGTAATAAGGATCATCCTCACTTGTGGGAGAACCAGGCTATGGATTCC
>SNQJ01S0194764.1:0-17602 GCA_010110895.2 Picea sitchensis | reverse complement strand
TGGCATATGACTGGTGTGGATCTTACTCGCTTTCATGATTTAGTGGGATCATCCTAACCTCCTCACCTTATCCTCTTCAACTTATAAAAGGAGAGGAGTTCTCATGGAGAAAGTTAGCTTGGGTTAGCTTTGTTGATTCTTGATCTTGTTAGCTTTGATTTGGTTAGAGTGGCTTTGAGATTTGCTTTGTCAAGATAGATTGTGAGTAGCTATCAGATCTATGCTTTCAGAATCCTTGGAGCAAAAAGTGTGTGGGGAACGAAGGAAAGTTGGAAGGGACCTTACGACATAAAGGCAACGGTTGTAATCTCTCTTTCACATTTAATATGATACAATAATATGATTCTTTCTCATAAAGTTATTTCCACTTTATTGTATAATTCCTTGATCATAAATATAGATTGATTGTTGAATAGATTGTTCTTTCTTCACTTTGGTTGGTTTGTGTTGTCTTGGTCTTGGCATTAAAAAATCACTAGAGCGAAGCGGGAGCAACAAAGACCATAGGAAGCAATTATAAGGTATGTAACTTATTCTTGCCTCCTAGTTAATTCAATGGTTAAAATCTAGGGAAAGAGTCATGTTCTATCTTGCTTTGTTCTAGATCTAGGTGGATCTAGGGAGATCTATTTGTGTCCGCACTTACGGATTTATCCAATAACAACAGTTGTACTGGATCCAATGGTTTCTAGTCCTTCTCACTCTGATCTGATGGCTAAGGTCTAATATCCTCCTCTACATGCTCCTCCTGTCTGGACTTTGGTCTGATGGATATTTGAGATTGGTGATCGAACGACCATTGTCGCTCTTCCTTCTGATCTTTGGCTACCTCAAATATATAAGTGTCAAAATCCATAACCTTTGATACTTGTGTGTGCCTTGATGTATGGGATCACATCTGCGCATCTCAGAACTCTATCTCTCCCGAGATTTGGAAACATTTACCCTCAGCCCTTGCACATACTTGCGCTCTACGTGAAACACTGCGCTATCTAGGTGAAACTCTACACTATTTCTTCTAAGTTTCTCGAGCTTTCTCATATGTGTCTTCCCAAAATACTTTTGGTGCCAACTTGACACGTTCTTCCTTTCTCATCTTCTGGTGTCTTGAGATTTGGTTCACTGTTTTTCTTGCCTGTAAACATGACATCATCGTTATTGCTATTGTACTCAATAACAAGCACACTCTGCCTATAAACATGCCAACAATATCACCCTTTGGCATTCATGGAAACCCTGAATGGCAAACCTGAATGACTGCACTATTATTCTTAGACCTCTAGATGTAGAATCCACACCTTTTCTCCCCCTTTGACATCAATGTCAAAGAAAACATGCTCCCCCTGAGTTGTTGCAGTATTTTTCAGAGGTATCAGATATTCAACCAACACTTACTTCCCCTGATAGGATGGACTCTCTTAGGTTGATAGTGGGGCCACACCCAACTTCTGGCATATATACTCAAACTGAGCTTGTGCAAGAATTTTAGTGAAGATATCAACAATCTGATCTTTTGATGGGATATAATGCAAATAAACCACATATTTGGTTACCTGTTCCCTCAATAAGTGATACTTGATGGGTATATGTTTGGTCTTGGATTGAAAGACAAGATTCTTTGACACACTAATTTCACTGGTAGTATCACAATGAATTGGGATCAGTGTAGTATAATTTACCTCCAAGTCTGCAAGGGTCTGAATCATCCACAACACTTAGGTACAGTAGGTGGCAGTTGCAATGTATTCATCTTTTGTATTTGATAATGAAATGGAACCTTTCTTCTTTCACAACCATGATACAAGGTAATCTCCTAATAAGAATGCACGTCCACTCATTCTTTTCCTTTCATTCATGCAGTTATCCAAATCAACATATGAATAGACTAATAGTTGATAATTATGATTCCTAGGATACCATAGGCCATAGTTCATTGTTCCTTTTAAATATTTGAATATTATTTTGATGACTATCAAATGACTCTGTTTAGGTGTAGACTGATACCTTCCTACCATTCCAAAAACATGCATTATGTCTGGATGAGATGATGTGATGTACAACATGTTTCCTATCATAGACCTATATGAACTCTGATCAACATCAGGTGAGTCATCATCCTTGCTTAACTTGCATCCAGTGACCATAGGAGTTCTCATAGGCGTTGAGTCTTCCATTTGAAGCCTCTTCAACATTTCTCTTAGATATTTCTCTTGAGAAAGAAATATTCCTTCAGACCTCTGAGTAATTTGCAGACCAATAAAAAATGAAAGTTCCCCTATCATAGACATTTAAAATTCAAACTGCATGGTAGAATAAATCCATTGTACCAATGAAACATTATTTCTTGCAAAGATGATGTCATCTACATAGACCAACACAATGAGAAAATCATTACCCTCTGCCTTGATATATAGGTTGTTGTCAACTATTCCTCTCTTGAATCCTTTGTATTGAAGATACTTATCCAGTCTGTAATACCAGGCACAAAGATCTTGTTTCAACCCATATAATTCTTTCTTTAGCTTGTAGAAAAATTCAAGGTTATCTAACAGTTGGAAACCCTCTGGTTGTTCCATATAGACTTCTTCTTTCAGATCTCCATTTAGAAATGATGACTTGAAATCCATTTGATAGAATTTAATCTGTTTATGACAAGCATAGGAAAGAAACATTATAATAGCTTTTAATCTTGCTACAAGCGCAAATGTTTCATCAAAATCTAGTCCTTCTATTTGAGCATATCCTTTGTAGACCAATCTAGCCTTATTTCTTACAATATTTCCTTTCTCATTCATCTTATTTTTGTAGATCCATTTTGATCCTATTACATTTTTATCTGTTGGCCTAGGAACAAGTTCCCTAGTTTCATTATTTCTCGGTGTCTTTGATTATCCTTCTCCTAGTTTGTACACCTTTGTCTTTCTCACCAATTATATGACTTGCATGATGATTCTTTTGAGTAATTATGGAGGAAGGACTTGATGTTGTCTGTTGATTTGAGTCTGCCTGAGTTTTTGTATCTTCATCTGACTCAGAGTCTTCTTTTTTTGATTCTTGGACATGTTCATTTTCATCTTCATCTATGTCCTCTATAGTAGTCTCGATATTGCTCACCTCTCTTAATGGGACTCCTTCATCAACCTTTAAATCAATGAAATCAACTAGTTTATGCAATATTTTATTAAAGAATATATATCATTTACTATTGGTAGCATATCCTAAGAGGATGCCTTCATCAGCCCTGTCATCATATTTGCCAAGGTTTTCATTATTATTCTTTATGTAGCAATTACTCCTAAAGACATTGAAGTGTTTGATTGAAGAAAGTCTTCCATACCATAGTTTGCAAGGTGTCTTGTCACTATGTGGTATGAGGTGGGATTTATTAAGAACATGGACTGTTGTGTGTATTTCTTCTACCCAGAAGGTTTGACCAATGTTCTTCTCATTCATCATTGACCTAGCCATTTTATGAAATGTTATGTTTTTCCTCTCAACTACTCCATTTTGTTGTGGAGTTCCTGGGATTGTGTATTCTCTCTTGATTCCATGTTTATCATAGAATTCCTTGAAATCACTTAACATAAATTATCCTCCTCTGTCTGAACTTACTTCCTTTATCATGTTGCCTATTTGATTCTCAGTTAAAGCCTTTAATATTTTAGATTTCTCAAATTATTTAGCTTTTTCTTTGAGAAAAGAAACCCAAGTGAGTCTGGAGTAGTCATCAATGACCAGCATAAAGTAGTTTTCCTTCCCTCTGCCTTCCTATATTGATGGTCAACATAAATCCATATGAACTAATTGGACTGGTTTCTTTGTTGAAGTAGAGCTCTTGGATTTAAACTATGTCTTGATTAGCTTTCCTACTTGGTAGGGTTTACATACAAAATCTTATGGCTTTGATATTCTTGGAATATATTTTACTGCTTCAAGGTTTTTGAGCTTGATTAAGCGGTCAAATTGTAGATGTTCAAGTCTCCTATGCCATAAACGTCTTTCATCATATTTTCTTAGATGACACTCTTCTCTATCTTCTTTCATCACATATACATTATTATTTGTCATTATGCCTTTAGCCACCACTTGTCCTAAGTTTACCGACTTTATCTTACAATCTTTGGAAGTGAACACCACTTCACATCCTCTGTCACACATTTGACTTACACTGAGAAAATTATGTTTCAAACCATCTACAACAGAACATCCTGGGATTTTCCTTTACCATTACTCAAACTCACCATCTCTTTACCCTTGATTTTACTTGGAGCATCATTTCCAAAGGTTACATTTCTTGATTTGTTTTTTCTTAGAGATAGAAACTTACTTTTGTCTCCGGTCATATGTTTGGAGTATCCACTATCAATATACCATGGTTTCTTTTGTCTTTGAGTTGAAAACACTAATCCACACTTGTCATTCTCTTTCTTCTTCCAAACCTTGACATTTTCAGCAAAGGGATTCAAATCTGGTTCATAGTTCCTTAAGCGATTGTCTACAACTTTATGTCCATAATTATGGCATGTGTAACATTCGTGTTCATTGAATAAAGGATTATAGTGATTGTTATGATCAACTTGTGTCCTTTTCCCAACCATCACATGATTTGTAGTCTGTGGTTGTTTGTTACTTGGTTGTCTCATTCTTTTTTGTGAGAGATATCTATTTCTTGATTGTCTTGATTGTTCATATCTAAATCTTAAAGAACAGTTTACAAATTTGTGATAGAAGTTAGAACAGAAAAAAAAAAATATCCATAGAAAAATCCTTTGTACCTATAAAATGGTTGTGTTCTTTGAGCATGTCGATTTCTTCTATTTTGATGATTTCTTTGAGAATAGGGTGTATTATTTATTTGTTCTACAGATTCAGTTCTGACACTTTTTCTTTCACTCTTCCTTGGCGGCTGATTATCTTCCTTTGTTTCTCCATATTTGTTGTTGTCATTGAATGTAGATTTGACAAACTTGATGGATTCTTTATTTCTTGGCTGACCATTATTTGATCATTCTTCATAACCCAAACCAATTTTTAAATTTGGATTCCTGTGCTAATTCAAAATGGTGGCTAATCCTTTTGAGGCTTTAATTCTTGGAATATTTTGGAGATACAAAGATTTAAAGTTCTCCATCTGTTTTCTGGTTTTTACTACCTCTTTTTCCAAGGATTCACATCTTTCCTTCTTCTCTGATAACTGTTGCTTCAGAATGTCCTGTATTTTCTTCGCCTCTTCTAGTTCCACTTTTAGCAGGGAAAAGTCTTCATCAATTTTTTTACGGTCTTTCTCGAACTGTATCAGCAATTGTTTTTCTTTCTCTTCTTAAATCCGAGTCTGTCAAATTATTTTAGAGCACTAGTCATTTCTCCTTCCAAGTCAACCAAATCTTCTTCATCACCAACATCACTTCTTGCACTTTCATTGTCATAATCCTCTTTGGCCATAAGAATAAAATCATAACCTTATCTTCATCATCAGAATGACTATATGTGTGTCCTGAAGAGTCATCATTGTTTACTCATAAACTTTACTTTTTACCAAATCTCTTGGATTTATACTTATCTTCACCTTTAGAGTTCTGATCCTTCTTCTTATGTGGACACTTATATGCAAAGTGACCTATCCTTCCATAGTTAAAAAATTTGAAGGGAATCTTTCCTTAGTACTTGTCTGATCCTTTCTTTATTCTTATCACAATTGCTTCTTCAATTTCATCAGGCTCAGAATCCTCATTCTTATCAGCTTTAAATGATGGCTCTCTAGAGGTGGGTTTATCTTTAACTATCATCATTTCATATGCAATTAATGTTCCTAGAATTTGATCAAAAGACAAAGCTTTTAGATCATTAATTTCTTCTATAGAAAAGACCTTTGGTTTGAACCTATCTGCCAGATATCTAAAAAACAAATGAACTAAAGAGTGTTCCTCAATTTTTTCACCAAGTGATTTCATTGCATTTACTAGTTCTTCAACTATCAGAAAGTACTTCTCAAACATTTCATCCTCTTTCATCTTTAGTTGTTCAATCTATACTCTGTAGGTTTGAAGCTTGGCATCATTTACGTTCTCATTACCTTCATAACTTCCTATGAATTTGTCCCACATTTCTTTGGCAACTTCTAAGTTCACAACTTTTACAAATTATACTTCTTGAATCCCACTCAAAATAACATTCATAGCCTTAGCATTGAAGCTAAATTCTAGTTTGTCATCCTTATTAGATAGTACTACCAAATTTACATAACTATTCTCTACCACATCCCAGACATCTACACCTAAATCCATTATGTAGGTTCTCATCCTAACTTTCCAGAAGGGAAATTTTGTTCCATTTAAGAGAGGGGGCGTATTGGTTGACATTCCTTCATGGATTGACATGTTTAAGCTTATTGATATACCTTTATATAAAAGGAACCGTCTATGATACCAATTGTTGGACAACTGAGAGGGGGGGGTGAATCTGTTGTTACCGTGCTTAAGAAATTATACTTATTTTAAACTCTTTAGAGAGCATTTAATGACAATAACAATAATACAGGAAGGTAGGAAATATAATATTCAACATCAATCACACACATGAAATATACAGAGAAGGATATTTCCTAAGGAAACTCATAAAATAAAAAACCTTTTCTTCTTGATATGATAAGTAATATTTATTTTCCGTACATTATCATTCCTATGAGAACCAACTCATTGTGAGGATACCACCTCTGTTTCGCAAGATGCAACTTGCTGAGAGCACCAACTCTCTAGTTTCTCTAACACCCACTAGAAGGAAGCACCAACTCCCTAGTTTCTCTAGCACCCACTAGAAGGAAGTACCAACTCCCTAAGTGTTCCAACACCAACTGGATGGAAGCACCAACTTCCAGTCACACAGGCACTAACCTGTGTAATAGAGAAGAATAGTTCTCCCTTGTACCACCCTGCCACCCTAGTTTCTCTAGCTGTAACTAGATGGAAGATACAACTCCCTGTTTTCAAGTACCACTTGAAACTCTGAGGAAAACAGTCCTCCCTGGCACCTCCTTACCACTTTGAAATATAGATCTTTGATTTATTGAATTAATCACAGTGATACAAAATTTATATATGGCTTACTAGTATCATCACTTTTCTGCTACACTGCTTTTCTCTACCTGCATCAATGTCTCTTTCCTCGTGTCTCCTGCGCTTTTTTTTCTTCTCTCAGATATGCATTTTTTTTCCTTTCTTCTTCTTTGATTTATGCTTAGTGTTGTGTTTCCATTCTATGCACCAAGTCTCTTCTATGCACTTCCACTCTTGCACACAACATGCTTCTACCTGCATGAAAAAAGCTCAACAACAACCCCGAATCCCTTCTTTGTTTTTCATCTCCTTATTATTCCGATTCCTCTCCCAGATCATACATGCAACTCATCATCTTATTTGGCGGTTATACTAATGATCTGGATTATTTTCGACACGAAATGAGAGCGGAGATATAATAAAGAAATGCACAGAGATGTTGTAGATATTCAATAATATAACAGAAATGTATCAAAGATGCAACCATAAACATAGATATATAGTAATACACAATTTCTATTAATCAGATAAATGTACAGAGACTATAAAAATACAGAGTGAAATACTCGCTAGAATGGTGGTAGCTTATCTCTGAGAAGAGATGTGATGGCTACTCGCATTCGCAAGAGGATGATTACAATGAGGCTCTGAAGGCCCTTTTACAATAAATGGGAATGCCAAAAGTCCCAAACATCCAAAAACCTAACCCTAGGAGATGAAGCACCAAAAGTCATGTGGGCCCCGTTTGGGTAAGTGAGTACATCAAGTTCCTGGGGTCGTAACTTTTGCATACGATCTCCGTTTTAGGCGTGTGACAGCTCGTTGGAAAGGTATCATCGAGGAGATTCATTTTGGTGGATAAATCATTCCTTCAACTATCATTGAGAACCGCTATCTCGAAAAACCTTCATTTGGGCCCTCAAAATGGCCCCGGAAGTTAAAACCTGCTAAAAATAGTAATTTGCCAAAATTGCCAGAAAGCCGTTTTGAGCCATTTGGAAAAGGTGGGTGGCCAACGATATCCACCTGGATCAACTAAGTATGTTTTTTTTCATCATTGGCTTATCCTAATATTCTCTGCCTTCTCTGGCAGTGCGACTCTTCGTCTTCTCTGTCACAATAGAGCTTTATCCTCTCTGTTGTAGTTACAGTCTTCGATGATTTTCATATGTCAATCGTCTCTATGATGAGTCTTAATTCCAATGGAAGTTACATCAAGACTCTTCAGCTTCTTTGGTGATCACCCTCCAACTCCTTGAGTTCTCTGGTAGATGCAATCAGTCATTTTCTGCAGTTACAATCAGTCCGTCTCTTAGCAGTTACTGAGAGAAAATATTCACGCTCATGTCTTTGGCACCTTTTTACCTTCCTGAAAAATCTACACAGTGGGTGCTAGGTTTTCTAGCTAAGCCTCTTCCTTTCACATGACCATCAACAGTGACCATACGCCTAACCAACAATCATTTCACAATTTCACATTTCGGGTGATCGACTGTGGGTCAACTTGATTTCCCCAACTTGTGCAACTCTAAGGTGGATCCTAGCACTACTAGCTCCTTCCCTTCCCTTCCACTAATGTGACCAGTAGATGTGACCAAGGGCCAAGCAAGAGGGGTGCTTCGTGATTTATCATATCATGAACTCCTGCTATGAGTTTCCTCAAAACTCCCAACTCATGAAAATCCAAAATGCTTCATATTAGATCAATGGTCGAGACCTCTCCCTCTAATAAATGGCTGTGATCATTTTGCGACTTCACATATCACGATTTCCTACAACTCTCACCATTGACTTCTCTATATCGCGAGTAAACGAAATGTTGATCTATTGCCACGTGTCCTTTGGATCCAACGGCCTAGATCATTTCACGACTTCGTATTTCATGAAGTTGGAGGATGGATTTCAATCATTATACTCTTCACAGTTGTACTAGATCTAACATTTTCTAGTCCTTCGTGCTTTGATCTGATGGCTGAGATCTAATCTCCTCCTTTGCGCACTCCTCCTGTCTGGACTGTATTCTGATAGACATCGGGTATTCAGGATTGGTGATCCAATGACCATTGTCACTCCTCCTCCTGAGCTTTGGCTACCTCAAATATCTAAGTGTCAAAGGCCATGACCTTTGATTCTTCTACGTGCCTTGATGTATGGGATCGCATCTGTGCATCTCAGAACGATATCTCTCCTAAGATTTGGAAAAAGTTAACCTCAGCCCTGGCACATACTTTCTCTCTGCGTGCAACACAACACTATCTGCATGCAACTCTTCACTATCTCTTATGATCTTCTCGAGATTTCTCATCTACGTCTTTCCAAAAGAATTTTGGTGCTCACCTAGCACATTCTGCCTTTCTCATCTTTTGGTCTCTCGAGCTTTGGTTCTCTATTGTTCTTTCCTGTAAACATGCCATCGTCGTTGTTGTTCTTTCCATCAATGACAAGCACACTCTTCTTGTAAACATGCCAACAATCATTGGTACTGATTATTGTCTCAATATCTTCTTTCAATTTTTCGACAGGTAACCCTTGAGGATTTTGATTTTCACCTTCTTCTTCTCCAAATTAAAATGTATTCGAAAATGACATGCTATATCCTACTGATGTCATGTGGGTCATGAATAATTGATTAGGGTTGAAACCCTTGATCTCATTATCTTTCTTGAGGATAACTAATTCAAATTGAGTTGAGTTTTCATCTAGATTGGAAATACTTTTCACAGTTATTTCCCCAATCTTCCATGGTAATGGGATAAACTTTTTTTTTCCTTTTTTCATTAAAAATGTGATCCCAAAATTTATACGGTTTACATGCCTCAACTATAAATAATCTATCATGTAATTTCCCCCATCCCAACTGAGGGACATTATGGTGTAGAATATACATAAAAACAAAATTGTTGCTAACTAATTTAATTTATTTACAATTAGTTCATTTCATTTAGCTTACAACTATGAATTAGAACATATTTAGGTGCTATATACAACCATAAAATAGAAGCATATACAACAATAAATGCATCTAAACATCACATTACAACAACATATAAATCATTCTCATTTACACAAAGTTCATGCAAAACAATAACACATGTAAATAAGACAACAATAAGATAAAACACTTATCCTTAAACAAGAGTTGTGCAACCAGATGCTTGGGATGAACATTCCACCCAACCATAGAATTGATGTTCCATATCTCAAAAAAAAATCACCATTGAGCTGAAGACAGTAATCCAAAAAAGAGGGTGGTCTCTCATAGTCCATTCATAGCTCATAAAACTCACAACCCACTGATATCTTTCTACAACTATCTCGATTTTCCACCAGCTCTCTTTCTCTTGACCTATCTAACCCAAGGAATGGAACCCATCACTAATATCAGTCCCTTGATCATACCATTCATTTATTTCTCTCTGGTTTAGGTAACTAGGAATATCTCAGTTGGTAACTCAAGGGAACTTGCTACTAGGAAAACTACCAGTAAACCAATAGAAAACACTTGTTGTTTTAGTGCAACTCACATGAGATTTCACTCTTCAGGCCTAACAACCTGGTTCTTCAATTTTCATATCCAAATATGCTCCAATACACTCCATCTTTCTCTATAATTCTCCCTACATGGCTGCACTAGCTCCAAACTCTCTTTATTGCTCTCTACTTGCTCCTCATGCACTAAAACTCAATGTGTAAAATCTATTATTCCAACCCATATGAATTTCCTCTCTTTGGCTTGCCTTTATTGACCCACACTCTTCACCAGTATGATTGTACTCAACCCCRATGTTCCCAATAGATTTGGGATGTGACTACTCAAAACCAACCTCTTAGATGTGTTCAATGATTGTCATTTGGAACAYTGAATTAGAAAYGAGAAGGTTTATATATAATTAACAAATTTARGAAAATTGGTTAAATTAATATACATGAGTATTTCCCCCTTGGACCCCTCTTGGACATTATCCTAAAAAATCCCCTCTCTTATGGATTAATTCATCCCCAATCTATTTTCCATGTCCCCTTAKYAGATGGCATCACATTTTATTATTAAAAYATAGAAATACAATTTKCATATGACATCGCTTTAGTCGTAGCAACATATTATATATACATAAGCATTAATTAAAATAGGGATTATACTTGGGATTTTACATTCCCCCTCTCCTACAATKGTGATTTGTCCTTAGTGYACACTATGTCGATATACATATATGAAAATTTACATCACAACACTTAGAAAATAAAATTATGTAATTTTACAACTCCAACAACAACTCCAACCAAWATCTCATGTTCCTCTCAACTCACCAACCCAAGGAGTGAAAAATTCATTTATCAGAGTTAACCCAAGGGATGTACCATCTATTTATCAAGGATAATCCAAGGAATGATTTATTCATTTATCAAGGTATCCAATGCAATTGGCTAGAAATCTGAGATGTGGTTCTCAAACTCTAGCTACTTAAAATTGAGTCTTTCATTATGTCTTCTTCAAAATTGTCAAAACTTTGTGGGTACTCTACCCACATGTTTTATTCATGCTCCTATGTATCATATTCATGACTGTAGCAGTTCCATTGAATATTTACTAGCCCTATGGCATTGTTCCTGAGCAATTTGATTTTTTGGTCTAGGATGTGTACTGGTCCCACCCTGAAATCCCGTTTGTTCTCCACCTGGATCACATTCTAATCAATTATGTGCTTAGGGTCAGGCACATATTTCTTTAATAAGGACACATGAAATACATTATTGATCCATATTTATGAGAAAAATAAAATGAATAAAATATTGAATACAGTAACACAAAGATATGGAGAACAATAACATATATTCAGTGAACAATAACTTCTATTGAATAAATAAAATAGGTCGAAATTGTAAAAATGCAGAACTGAAACAACTTGGTTGAATAGTGGTAGCTATCTCTAAGAAGAAATGTGGATGCTATGTGAATCCATATGAGTATAATGATTATAATGAGTCTCTAGAGGCCTTTTTAACATCAATCATGAATTCCAAAACCCTAGACATCCAAAAACCTAACCCTAGGAGATGAAACACCAAAAGTTATGTGGACCTCGATGGGTAAGTTGGTACCTCAGCTTCCCAGGGTCGTAACTTTTTCATATGACCTTAGTTTTAGGCATGTGATATCCCACTGGAAAGTTATTTTCGAGAACTACACATTATGCCATCAAACTCCAACTATGTCTATAGTTTGACTGTGGAAAACCAAAGAAACATTGTTTAGGGCCCCAAAACGGCCCTCGAAGTACATAAGGAGGTACTGACATGAAGAATTCCAAAATAAGCTAGTTCGAATAGGTAGGAGGCCACCAATATCCACCTAGATGTTGTGTAGGGCTTCAGGATAGCCTAGGAAGTGAAGAACCCACAATTACAAAGAAATGCCATCATTACAGAGAAACATGTTGAACTAAAAACTACCAAGATGAGCCAATTGGAATAGGTGGGTGTCCTCCAATATCGACCTAGATCAGTCCTCTCCCATTAGGAAGTAATTGTCTCCATTGCATTGAGTTCCCCCATAATGTGAGGAAATTTCTGTTGAATTTGGCCCCGGGTGAGCCACTTATCTTGGTGCAAGAGTTTCCCTGCCTTGACAACCCGATAAAGCTAGATCCTCTGCTAAAGAGTTCCCTTGACCTATGTGTCCAGTATCTGATCATTGGATTTCTGTTTCATGCAGTCAGGGTTGAGATTTGGTGGCGTCAATTATTATTCGATCTCCGAGGTGTCCAATAGTAGTGGAAATTATGGTCAAAGGATATCCACATTGAATATTGGGTGCAAGCCAAGGAAGGGTGGAGTGTTGAGCTCAAAAGAATTACTACCCACAACCTTGGTGATAATGTAAGGCCCATAGAGAAGTGGACAGAGATTCTGATGGGGCCTTGCAATGCGCTCTTTCTACAAATGTAACCAGACCTTGTCTCCCACCTAAAACTAGTGTGATACCTGATGTTCATCATGGCACTGCATGTACTTAGCATTGGATTTCTGCAAAATCTCATGGAATTGTTTGCAGATTTGTTGAATCTAGTGGCTTCATTGGCCTTAGACTGAACATGGGAATATTCTTCCTGTGTGGTTTCAAGAGGTAGTGTAACACCAATGGGTGCCAAGGGTTGGAATCCTAGCCCCACCTAATATGGGATATGGTTGGTGGAGCTATGGAGAGTTATATGCAAATTCTTAGAGTTATATGTGTACAGGATGTGCACAATCATATGATTGATGACCTCTTTTTGGCCATCGGTTTGGGGGTGGAAAGAAGTGGATTTAGTGAGATTAGTGTCCAACAATGACCAAATACTATACCAAAATGTATTGATGAACCTTTTGTCCCAATCTGAGATGATGTTCTATGGTATCCCAAAGTGGACCCACACCTGTTCAAAGAAGATCTTGGCAGTATCTGGCGATGTGATGCTCTTTTTGCAGGCTGTGAGAATGTCCATATTCAAAAATCAGTAAACCACCAAAAACACATAATCATTTCCTTTCTTAGTGGATGGAAGGTCGTCCATGTAATCCATCGATATGGATTCCCAAGGGCTCTCGGGAGTAGGAAGAGGGGTGCATAATAATTGATTCTTGATTGTTTGCTTGGAAACGGAATAGGCAGTACAAGATCTGATATACTTGTTGACGTCCTGTCAAAGTTTTGGCCAATAAAAATGTTTCTATAGAATGACCGTATAGTTTTATCCATGCCAAAATGTCTTTCCATATGACTATAGTGAGCCTTCCAAATCATCTTTTCACCTTCACTTGTGGGAACACATAGTTGGCTCAAATGGCATAACTATCCATCCTAAATGTGAAAAATTAGTGACATTTGCGTCTATACCCAAGATTTGATAGGTGGTGGTGAAGTCAGGGTCACGTTGATAAAGTTGGGGCCACTCAGATGCCTCATGCCCATAGGAGTGGAGCACGGTGGTGAGTGAAACAATGAGAGGTTGACTAAGGAAGTTAGCGACAAGGTTTGTTTTCCCTGCATTATACTTGATGTTGAGATGGAACTACTACATGTATGTGGACCACTTTTGATGGCAGTCATTCTACAACTTCCCCTGTGTCTGTATGAATCATAGAGGCTTGTGATTAGTGTGGGTGATTGTCTCCTTTCCCAGACTTCAATGTTTCCATTGACAACAAGCTTTCACACTGGAATATATTTTCTTGTCATAGGTGGGTTATTTCCGGATGGTATCTGAGAGTGTCTCACTATGGTATTCTACTAGATAATTGTGTTGAGTGAGAACTATGCCTACAACATAGTTGGAGGCATTAGTCTCAATATTGAACGGTTGTTGCAGATCAGGTAAGGAGAATAGTGGAGTTGAGAAAAATATATGCTTCATATCATCAAACTCTTTTTGTTGTGCCTTCCCCCATGCAAAATTTGCCTTGCCACTACCCTTGGTTACTTGGTTGAGGACCCATGCAATATGGGAGAATCCCAAAACTAAACTTTAGTATAATTTGGCAAGTCCCAAGAAGCTTTGAAGCTGGATCCACATGTACCCCATGCTCACCAACAATGTATCCCAAGTATTGGACCATGTTCATGCCAAAGGAACATTTTTCCAAGTTGGCATATATCTTGTGTTGTCGCAGAGTGATCAAAACCTATTGAATATGCTGCATGGGATCCTCCCAAGTTCTGTTGAATATGAGGATGTAATCTAGATATACCACCAAACAATCGTTGGTGAAGGTTCTCGATACATCATCCATAAATATCATGAAAGTTGTTGGTGCATTTGTTAAGCCAAAGGGAATGACTAGCCATTCGAAGAGACATTCTTTAGATTTGAAAGTTGTCTTCCATACATTAGTTGGTTCGATAGGAACCTAGTGGTAGCCATACTTTAGGTCAATCTTGCTGAAGAAATTTCCCCCCTTGAGTTGGTCAATAAGGTCATCAATTCTTGGAATTGGGTAGTAGTTCATGACTGTGATTTTGTTTAATACTTTGTAATCAATGTAGAGCCACTAGGTCCCATATTTCTTCTATACCAATACAATCGAGCTTCTACAAGGGGAGGAGATGGGTCAAATGTGCTCCTTTTGAAGAAGCTCTTGGATCTGGTGCTTGATTTTTTCATTTTCCATCAGCGGACGACAATAGACTAGTCCATTAGGCAAAGGTGCACTGAGGGTTATATAAATCAGATGCTTGACTTGGTAGTGCATCGGTACCCCGGTGGGTGAGGAGAAGATATCTCTCTACTCTTCCACGATCATGTCCACTTGCTTCTACTACAAAGAGAGGCTCTGTGTAGATTTCATGTGTGTGGTGGTGACCTTCTTCTTACTGTGAGCATGGATCACAAAGAAGATGAAATTATTAGTCTTTGAAATGACCTTACTGCATTTCTTAGCATAGATTAAAGAAATAGTGGTAGGAGGAACTATGTCTGGTATCCTATACAATTGTCTACCTGAAATAACAATAACATTGTAGGGTCTAGACTCATACAAAGCATGTCTCTTCCACAAATATGGCTAGCCTAAAATACCATCACAAAATTCAAGGGGAGAAATATCACACAATACCTCATCTTTGAAGGGCTTGATGTCTTAGGGCAGAGGACACTGTTGGATGATGTCATGATATCTTCCTTGGTGAAGCCAATCGATGGTGTAGGGATGTGAGTGCAGTATTATTGGTAGTTCCATCCTCTTGACAACCTCTACTGATATCAGGTTCTTCTTACTGGCACTATCAACAATGAAATGAAGTAGAGCCCCCTTTACCCACATCTGTGAGTGAAAGAGACATTCCCCTTCCTTTGGTTCTTCTGGTTTGCTTGGATGGAATTTGGTGGTAGCAATAATGTCACTGGGATATTCCCACTTTCTATATTTGATTCAGAGTTAGAATATTCCTCTGACTCAGAAGCTTTCAGCTCAGCCACTAGTGACTTCTTGGAGCGACATTCTTCGATGTTGTGCCAAGGGATTTTATGGTATTCACACCACCTTCCCATGTCCTTCTTCAACTTATCATTACCCTTCTTAGTTTTTGGCATGGATTGGTTGTCCTAGGAGTTTCCATCCTTTCTCTATCCCTTTTTTGGGGGGTTGTGACCCCCTTTTCCTTACTTCCGCTATGAGGAATTTGCAGATCCAAACTCTCACCTCTTTTGCTTAAATTTCTTCTCGATCTTGACAACATATCTATAAGTCGCACCTAATGATGCAATGTTTAGAAACTCCTTTTCCGTTTGAATGTATCTATGTAGACAATCACAGTATTTGAGAAAAAGACGTCGTTCATAGTATTTTATACCCAATTTGGTGCATAGAGTATGGAAAATATTGGTGAAATATTGTATTGTTTGGTCCATGCAACATGGTCCATCTTGTGTACTGTTCCTCGTAGCTTCCAACAAGGTAGTATTGTTCTTTAATGGAATCCCTGAAGGAATCCCATGTGGGCGCAACCATAAATATTGCATATTTTTCTATGGCCCTTTTCTCAGAGTAAGTATCCCACTAGTCTTTAACATGGGGGATAACCTTGAGGGGTGCAAAAATAATATTTTACCTATCATAAAAATTGTGGATTGAAAAATACCCTTCAAGAAGATTCAACCATTTATCTACAACATTTGCATCTATCAGTCCTTCAAATAAAGGAATATCAAAATTTACTTGTACCTTGAAGGGGGTTGTGTGGCTTCTTGATGAATATGTGTCTATTGCAGAAATCCATCAAAGGATCTGTGAAAATGTGTCCATCATTTTGTTCCTTTTTCGCGCAATGGATTTCTCGAGAAAAAGTTTAAAAGGATCTCTTGCTCCATAATATTTCTTCTCTTCCCCCATGATTTGTGGTCCATCTTGGCACAGTCGATCTTGCAAAGGCTCGACTAGTTCGAGTCCCAACTTCTTGTACCCAGATATTGTCGGGGACATGCACAAAGAAAAACAAATGAAGCACAGACCCCTTTGATACCACTGATATGGATTTATGAGCAGAACATAATGAATAAAAAATTGAATAAAATAGCACATAGATACAAAGGAAAATAATGTATATCCAATGAATAATAACTTCTATTGAATAAGGAAAATAGGTTGAAACTATAAAACTGCAGAACTGAAACAACTTGCTCGAATGGTGGTAGTTATCTTTAAGAAGAGATGTGGCTGCTATGCAAATTCGTTTGAGCAGAATGATTACAATGAGGCTCTAGATGCATTTTTAACATTACTCATAAATTCCAAAACCCTAGACATCCAAAAACCTAGCCCTAGGATATGAAACACCAAAATCTATGTGGGCCCTGATGGGTAAGTTGTTACCTCAACTTCTTGGGGTCATAAATTTTTCATACAACCTCCATTTTAGGTGTGGCATAGCCTGTTGGAAAGGTGTTTTTGAGAACTACACATTATTCTATCAAAAATTGTCTTCGTCTATAGTTTGACTATGGAAAGACAAAAAAAATTGTTTAGGGCCCCAAAACAACCCTAGAAGTACAAAGAGATGTACTAATATGAAGAAT
>SNQJ01S0194762.1:17011-34613 GCA_010110895.2 Picea sitchensis | reverse complement strand
AGCAACCATTAAAATTACAATACCACAGTAAAATTTAATAATTACTACATCTAGCACATTTAAAATCTAATTTTGCATAGTAATAAAATTTAATAACAAATTTAATTCAAATTAATTCGTAACTCTAACCTGAACCTGATGCTGTCGCTTGCTTCCTTAGCTTGCTCCTTTAGCTTGCTCCTTAGGACACCACCCCAAAACCAACCTCCCTACCGACTAGTAGCGTCTAGCCCTAGGATATCAATGGATATCCTAGCCCTCGGAGCCCAAAACCTCCGCAGCCCCCCGGTGCACTGTAAATTCCACTGTAAATTCCACTCTCTAAATGCTCAAGCTCTCCCCAAAATCCTTCATCCCCTGTCCTCGAATGACCTCTTCTCTCCAATCCATTTCCCCCCTTATTCCTCCTTCCTTCACCGACACTCCACCATGCATTAAATTCCGTATCCCTCCATTTATTACCCTTATCCATTCATTAATCCTCTTATCTTCTCGGGATCCTTATGTGATCCCTTCATGTATACGTAACTTGATTAAATGTTTTATTTTATTCTCCCTTTTTAATTTAATACTTTATTAATTAGTTAAAATTTAATTCAAATTAATTGGTGACTCTAACCTGAACCTGATGCTACCACTTGCTTCCTTAGCTTGCTCCTTTAGCTGCTCCTTAGGACACCACCCCAAAACCAACCTCCTACCACTAGTAGCGTTATCCAGCCCTAGGATATCAATGGATATCCCAGCTCCCAGCTCGAAACCCTCCAAGAGCCCCCGGGTGACCGTAAATTCCACTGTGAATTCCTAATTTCTAAATGTTCAAGCTCTCCCCAAAATCCTTCATCCCCTGTCCTCGAATGACCTCTTCTCTCCAATCCATTTCCCCTCTTATTCCTCCCTTCCTTCAATTCCATTAATTCACCATGCATTAAATTCGTGATCCTCCATTTATTACTCCTTATCCATTCATTTAATCCTTCTTATCCTTCCTGGATCCCAGGATCCCTTCATGTATAATGTGAATTCGATTAAATGTTTTATTTTATTCTTTAATTTGCATTACTTTATTAATTAGTTAATTAATTAATAATCAAATTTATCATTAACCATATTGATTAAAGAGTTAATTATACTTAAATGAATCATCTTGATAATTAAGGGTCATTACATATAAGATAAACCCCAAGGGTGTTGAACACCTGAGGTAATACTGCAGGTTGATGGAACAAAGATACATAATCATTGAGGGTTTTGTGGAATCTCCTCAGAGGGCATCGAGCAAGTGCATAGAGTGCAAAGAACTCTATTCTGAGTTTAGAGGAAGGAGAAGTGTCAAGAAGGCACCTGCTGTGATTCATAAATACTTTGTTGGTTTAGTGGGCATGCTGACGTAGAGGCTTCCCAAGAGGGCACCACTTCCATTTGAAGGAGTAGTAAGGGTCAACTTTAGAGGTTCGAAAGCAAGAAAAGCTCAGGACGAGTATCACAAAGGCAGTGTAGGGACCCCTAAGTAGTGGAGAGGTCGGTGAAACCTTTGAGGTTTCAGAAAACAAAGATAAGGGGAAGGGTAGTGTTTTTAGAATGTAGGTGAGATTAAAGGTCATGGACTCGCGGGATAAAGAACAAAGGTTTCATCCTTTGAAGCATTCAAAATATTCCAAGGCTCGAAGAGAGCGCATGCTCTGGAAGGATAAACAGTAGTCATTGACTGGGGTAATCGAAGAGAAGATCCGACCTGAATCTACATCCGTAGCGGAGGAGACGCTCAAGAGGATAGATCTGAATCGTCAAGTCTAGCGCCAATATCCGACAACCATTGGATCAGGCGAAGGCACATGGGGTTTAAACCCTTGTATATCCACACATTCAGGAATCAAAAGTTGGAGGAGCAGAGGAGGCTGCACCCCATACTTGCAATCACCGATATCGTGAAATCATGTCAGCCATCGAATATGGAGCACAGTGGCCTGAGAGCCACTGGATCAAGGACATGTGCATGGGGTTTAATCCCTAGGAAGTTGCACATAAGAGTAGAATGGACAGTCAGAATTCTCTATGGAGAACTCACAAAATCACGAGGACCATAGGATTGACCATCGATCTCAGATAGATTTAGACCATTGGTCCTTTTCACAAATTCAGCTATCACGAGCTGGGAGGCAGAGTTCTTTGCACTACAAAACCCTGAATCGCGAAATCATGATTCGACCTGAACTGTCGATTGAGGAGAAAGGAGAGTCATGAAATTTGGCGCCTTGCTACATCGTGTATTAGGGTTTCATAGGGTGAAGGAGTTGCACATTCATCACTAAAGTCGTGAAGTGTTGAGCGTCAAGGGATTGTGTGAACATGTGTCACATCCATTAGGTGGGGACCGCATGGTTGACAGGTGGTGCAAACATAGAGTGCACAGAAAAGACAAAAGTAGGCGACAAGTGGCATACATGCATCACCTTGGAAGGGGTCAACCCATCGCTGACTTATCGTGCTTTGGGGTTTCGCAAAGGAGGAGCATGAGGGCTCAACACTCCAACTCATAAAGTTGCGATTTGCGAGGGGTGCTAGAGTTAGGCCCTAGCCGGTGGTCGCTTGTAGAGGCACTAGCGAAGAAGGAGCCATACCCGTATCGCATCTCGATTATTGGAGGTTTGGAGTGCAAGAAGAGTCGAGGGTCTTCGACTCACCAAACTTGTGAAGTCGCGAGTCGCAAAAGGTGCTTGCGCTAAGGTCAAGTTGTGGTCACATGGAGATGTAAGGCTCACACCTGGTGTCAAGTTGCGCACGGAGGGTTTTCATGGAGGACCTGTGGATTGTGTAATTTGACGTTCCAATAGGGATCCGAGGGAGCCGCTTCAGCTTGAGGTGAATTTAGAACGATCCTGTGCAGATCTCGGCCAGAGGGTCGAGGGTCTGTAGCATCTCACAAGGTCCTCACCTTACTGTCAGGAATTTATGCATTAATTTTAAGGCAGGGGCATTTTTAAGGAAAAGTTAATTTTGTTTATTGTCAACTTGTTTCTTTTTACCTAATAGCCTAATGTGTGATTGACAATTGGTAAAGCCTTAATACTATTCTATACAATGTGTTGGAAGTTAACTCGTTGTTAGCATTTTAATCATAAGCCTTGTAATTGATATCATGAATGTTTTTTATATAATGGTGTTGTTAATTTAGATTGTGTTAATGTTAGTTGATTTGTAATTAATGTCTAAATTGTACTTCTAGACTTGCGAATTAGATTGGTATTAGGGTTAATTTAGAATCGCAAATTATTAACTAGTAGTAGTTTGAACTTCCTAAAATTGGATATGCGATAAATGTTAAATGATATATAGTTATTGTCTAAACTTGTAAATTAGACTCGCTAAATTAGAGTTGTATATCATGTTAAGTTAGGTTGGTAAATCACTGACTTTTGTAATTTAGATTGGTTAAATTAGACCGGTATTTAACCCTAAATTAGATTGTAATTTTGACCAAATTAGTCTTGATAAATGGTTGGGTGGTTGTCGAAGTCGTGTATTGGCTTGTGTTTTTCCCTTGTTGTCATCTTCTTGTGTCCCGTTGACCTATTGCGGGGGGTATGGGTGTAGCCTTCTGGTCAGTAGTTGGTCGTAGAACGCTAGAGTTATCCAAAGTCCTTGGTCCATATAGGATGTGTCACACCAAGGTTATAGTCGCGTCTATCCCCTAGGGACAACATGATTCTCAATGAGTGGATCATTCTATGCCCTAAGGTATAGAGGTGAAGGATAACTTGGCCGAGGTTTGTGCCTTCCGTGTGGGTGTTTTTGGTTGATGTGAGTTGTTGTTAGCGCTTAGGTTCTTATGCCTTCATACCTTTGGTTCACGCGCCTTGAGGTTATAGCTTTTGGTTGTCAAGGTCGTTGCATCGGGTTGGGGATGTTGTCCCTTAGCTTGTAGGCATGGTCTTGTTGTTTCAGGTGGGTATTCATTGCTATATTTTGATCTATGCTTGTTTCTCCCTACTTCTCGTTGTGCTAGTGCTTTGAGTCATCGTTATCTATTACTTGATCTGTTTGATTTGTGTCGTCATCAGGTTGAATCGTTAACCATTGTTTATTGTTGTGTTCTTATCCTTCTTGAAAAAAAAATCATTCTTGTGTGCGTTGCGTGTAGTCGTAGCGACGAGGTTTTTACAATTAGTCAATGTTTCTATTCGATTCAAATGGTAATCCACTAATAACTCTTCCCCGTGAGCTATCTTTTTTATTGTGCACAGGACTACCCGATTCTCTTCATGTCCCTCATATATGCAATTCGGTTGTTTGTTTATTGTCTCGGGTTGTGTGTTGTTTATAAACCCTGCGATATCGATGGAAGCTTTAGGCCTTCCATCAATATAGATAGTCGCTCCCTTATTTTTATCCTTGTTTATTAGTTGTATATAATTTGTGGTGAGTGCATATCTCTGCATACTTCACATGTACTAAACCAGCCACATCCAATCGTTATAATTGTAACACAGACCGACATAGTCCATCAATTCAATTACTATATTGTATTTTACAATTATTCCATCCATGGAAAATAGCCCCAAGCCATACAGGGAGGATGGTGCAATGCAATATGTCCTATTGTTGACAATGAAGTCAACATCTATAGGAGGTAGTTCCTTATGTACCCATTGTTTCACCAGATACTTGTACCTGAGTGGAACATCTATGTCTCCTATGCTCTCATTGTCATAAGAGCATGATCCTCCTTCGAAAAGAAAAAAATTCATGCGTCTACAAAATTTTATTCTGACATTTTCACCTCTGGTCCTTATTTGCTTATCATATCTAATAGATGCAGTCACATTTCTAGCCTCTATTTGTCCTAATATTTCCTCACTCAAAGAAGAAATATCGGACATGTACTTGTTTGGTTCTACCTTCAGTTTCATGTGCATGTGTTGTTAGTTAGTAATCCATCATCATATTCATAGTTCTAAATAAAAAATTTGTATCTTTAGTTTTGGATGCACAATTAGACTAGGGTGCAATTACCAATATTAGTGGTCAACCACCTAATTTAATTTGATATCCCTCTTGATTTTGGACATATTAATAACATTAAAAATGTGAAAACACTAAGGACGTGATAAATTTATCATATGAATCTAATAATTTTTTTTTATTAAGGTTGTTGTTTGTTGGATTTGTGCAAAAAGAACCTAAACAAAAAATTCTCACTTGAAATTTAGAAATTCCATAACTTCTATAAATGATATAGAAAAATATAAATACTATACTAGGATAACCCAACTAGGAACCCTCTACTCAAGGAAGAGGAACCACATGACACAAAACACCTCTAATTTTTGAAAACCCCCATGTGTTGCATTTTCAACTCCCACAAGGCCATCTTAAACCCAAATACTATAGGGAAAAAGTAATAGTTTTGTAGGAATCAAAGAAACCTAGGGTTGAACATGGGACATAACAACATGAAACCCATATCACATACAAAACTAAAACACAGAAGGATAGATCCAAACCCAAAAACATGTTAACAAGGAAAACACATACTTTTCTATGTGCTAAAGACCAACTCGAAAAGAAAATACATATGGACAAATCCAATTTGAATAACATTGTCACAAGGAAAACACATCCCTTTCTATGTGCCAAATACAAACAATTCCAACCAATCTACCAATGTATGCAAGAGGTAGCAATGAAACTACCCACAATACTATGGAAAAACAACCCTCCTTCATGAAATGTTTTACCACAAATCGATAACCACTACAAAACACCATAATCAAGACCAAAACCAAGAGAGGAATGAAAAACATGGAACAACAACCAAATTCCAGAGTGCACCATGATCACCAAGACAACCACAACAAAAAAACATAATTGAGACCATAACCATGAAACCCATGGGAAACGTAGAGCACCCACAAAATTTTAGGCTATGCCACAATGAGCACAATTCATGGCCCACTAAATTCAATAGTACACCACAATATCTAAGAAAACCACGACCAATCACCATATTAGAGACCATATATAGGAAACTCCATAGTGCACCACAAAAACCAATATAACCACAACCATATATCATAGTTGATAATACATCTAAAAAACCCATGACAAGAACACACCACCCACCAAATTCTAGGCTACACCATGACAATCACGGACCACCAAATCCCAACAACAACAAAAACACATGCTAAACCATATTTCATGATAAACCTAACGAATTAAATAAGGACTTAAGGGTGGCAAGGGAAGTGGTGGTAAGATAGGGTATCTACCTAATCCATGTTGCATGATAAGTGACACATATTCTACATGCATTTGGCTGCATGGGCATCATTCATGAAGATGTTATGATGAATTTTTTTTTCATTTAGTATAAAAAATAAGGTGAAACATATTCCCTTAAACCCTACCTCCCCATCATCTTAAGAACTAACCCCACCATTACATACTTATCACCTTAGGACCTCCCTCTTAGATACTGACAATACAAATGGAGGTCAGGACTAGGGATTTTATGGAAGACCTAAACATTATTCATAAGGATATTATGATGAAATTGTTCATTTGTATGTTGAGAGGAATTGCAACACATTAATGGTTTCGTAAAGATTGTCCAAGGGTTGTGTCTTCAATTTCAAGTTTCATCAAAGCCTTTTGCAGGATTTTGTGATTGTGAGTAGGCTCTTAAAGAATTCTATGATGAGAATATTTTTCTTCAACATTGCATGGAAAGCAGGAAGAATCTTGATGACACTTTGCAAGCCTATCAAATGATCCCATGGATATTCTTTCAATAAGTTGGTTGAAAGGTATAAGGAAATAAATTATTGGTCGATGTTGTAGAAAATAAATACCTTCAGAGTGATGATCAACCCATCGTCTTATCTAAAGAGTTGTCAGAGCATCATGTAGTAGGGGAACAACCCCTATTCACCTCCATACCTACAACAATCCCCACTTCTACAAAAGGATTTGGGCCCCTGCCATATGTAGATGCCATTGATAGACTAGAAGAACAATTGCATGACAAGTATGAGGAAGAGGGTGGCCATGTTATTGGTGATCTAATCAAATCAAAGTTTGAGCACATGATTGAGATTGAATAACTATGGTTTGATTCCCCTTTGAATTTGATGGTGGTAATATGATCCAAACGAATCCTCATGAGGAAAACCCATTATTTCTAGATTGCAACATCAACCTAGACAATGAGTTATATAAGAATTCCATGGCCATTTTCAACCCAACAACAAACCCTCCCATTGTCAAAAACTAGACTTGTGAGGGTGCCTCAAGTTTCATGGACAAATCAAATGAGGAATGTGTTCCCTTGGCATATGAAGATACCATTTCTTCCCTAGAAGAATAACTTGCTATAAGTTTTGGAGCCAATTGGAAGAATGGAATAGACATAGAAATATGTTTGGTTTATTGTTCTAATTCAGATATACTAGAAGATCAACTAGAACCTACAGATACCAGTGGAACAGGGATGATTTTAAGGATGGAAATTTATTTTAAAATGTAGAAACCTTGACGAATCTTACTAATCCTTCATATTCCAACTATAAAAGGTTTGGCGATATTTTAATAAAAATATTCAAATTTTTAAGGATTTAATATAGTTTTTATAAAATTTTGGCGATTTGTAAGGTAAAATAATTTTGTCTTATAGAATTTGGGCAAATCATTTTTAGAATAGAGAATCTGTCTTTTGGAAAAACCATAGAAAATTAGCCCATGAGCGAAATTTAGCCCCTAAAATCATCCATGCGGTGGAACCGATGGACATGAATACACCTATGGTGTCTCTAAGAGGCATACTCTTTGGTTTCTATGAGAGGCATACTCTTTGGTGTCTGTGAGAGGCATACTAAGATTACCATTGAATATATGGAAGAGTACTTCCCATGTGTTGAAATGTGTACTACAAAACACCAATACACAAATGGAAATAGTGACCATGATCTCTTTGGTGTCCTTAAGATTGAGGACAAGTAGTTTGGACAGTTTCTTGAGGTAAAAAACGTGTATGTTGATCTTCTTGATTCTCTTAGTGAAAAATTTGATTTACAAATCAACAATAATAGGTCTTATATTGTATATTTTGAAGGCTCTCCTACTTATGATATATGTATTGGTTAGAATGGTGAATAATGCATCCCTTGTTTGGTTGAAAGTTTGGGTCTCCCAGTCATGCAATCCTCTCCATAAACTTGGTGGCGATGAAACATTAATGTTGCATGTTGACCAATGAATGACAATGGAGGAGCCCTAGACACAAAAATAAATGAGGATCATGATATTCCTAACTCCCTAGGGTTGATATCATGGAGCTGGAACACTTTCACGATGTTGGAGACTCTTTTCTTGATTATTCTAGATGATGATCAATGCAATGAAATGGTCATCAATCCTACAGTGCAATGGTCATCAAACCTATGTTATAGAGGATGATAGTGAATGTGATGTTGGGCTTATGACAGTTTCTGGTTCCAATGAATCATAATCAAAAGGATCCTCCCCTATGGATATACACCTTGGAGACACGGTCTATAAGAATCTACGAGAGGTTTTTTGTGCCACTAGATCTGCTTTGTGTGTTTCCTACCATGGATTAAATTTTACCAGCAGGCTAGTGAGGTACACGATGGTTTAAATGATCATGTTTCTCCTTGTATATGCAATCTGATCCTTTAGGAGAACATTAACAAGGTAACTATGGCCTATCATGGAATGTCTATCCTCAGGCTAGATCAACTCCATCGCAATAAGGATGTGTGAGGATGGATCAAACCATTTATCATCGCACATGAGAATGACGAAGTGAGGGATCTCAAATTAGAACTTCTAATTCCCTATTCAAATGATGGTCCTCTACATGAAAAATTGGGCTATGAGAAGTATCGAATGGTAAATATGCATCTCCAACATGGTAGTGAACAATATTTTAGGCATGACATAATAGCATAATGTTGGATAGCTACAATGTGGATGCACAAGTAGAAATGGTAGGTGATGACATGGTAGTCAGGGTTAAACAAGGAGAAGGAAACATTGCACTCCTGTGTCTCAATCTTCAAAGGTTCAAGGTTTTTAACAAGGATGCACACCATCAAGTTTATACCTTTAAATGCCTTGGTAAGACTTACCTTGGACACTTTAACCTCATATGGAATCAATTCAATTCATTTAGAAGGATTCCCTATCTTTTGTTCATGATGTATTCTAGCAGGTATACCCTATATTCCCATCATTTTTTCAAAGCTTGGAAAACAAGACTTGGAGGGTCAACAAAAAAATAATATGCATCGGTCATACAAGGATATAAATACTCAGGAGATGTCTAGGAACAATATACTAAATATTTGAAAATCCTCTCATGGACAACAATTCATGCATGGAGACATCTTAGAGCTATTGTTGAAGGATTGTTTTCTTGGGAATTTTGATTATGCCACCCTGAACTTAGAAAATGTTCACCATTTTCTAATGCTTTAACATAACACCAAGATATGGCTGGTAGGAACTTTAGTGTCAAATGAATATTAGATGAAGTATTGTCTGGCATTCTTAGGAGATGTCATATTGATGAAATGTTTGAAAATGCAGGGTTAGCCTTTGAGGATGAATGGTATGAATGTGTCCTTTATGCTACAGGAAAAATCACAAGGATTCTGGCAAGATTTGAAGTTGAAAATGTGACATTAGTTTACAACCCATGTGACCAAGGAAAGATTACAAATTACATCATTCATGTGCTAAAGTTTCAACCTTTTACTCTGGGATCAAAGAAAAATTTGAAGCTACATGTATATGAACAACAATATGATGGTAACAAGACATAAATTCTTGGAAGGAAATATGGAATTATGTGGTATGATAGAGTTTACAAAAACCCTCTTCAAGAGTGGATAGACATATGTTGTAGCATATCATTTCCATTGTTGCATCCACCTGATGGAATCTTTCATTCATAGATACTCAATTTAGTATTCATGCCAACAATGATAGAAATTCCAACACACAAGCATTCAGACTTTGAGGTTTCCGTGTTTTTCACAATAACTAAGCACATGTGAAAGGGAAATTGTAATTTTGAAGGAGCTAAGATGGTTTCATTGGATCACTACTTGCATTTGGCTGCATGGTTTCATTTGGCTACATGGGCATCATTCATGAAAATGTTATGATGAATTGTTTTCTCATTTAGTATAAAAGATAAGGTGAAACACATTCCCTTAAACCCTACCTTCCCATCATCTTAACAACTGACCCCACCATTACATAATTAGCACCTTAGGACCTCCATATCAGATACTGACAATACAAATGGAGTTCATGACTAGGGAAGAGGGAGCCAAGGTGGCTAAGGTGGAGGATGTGATTCCTCGACCCAAGGAGAGGAAACAGTAGAAAGATAAATGTGGCCTATACATGTCAAAAGGGAGTGATGAATTGAGAGTAAAGTACATTGTTAAGTAACAAATACGAGAGTTGTTATTGATTCATAACCCATCAATGGATACAAATTTTTAAAGGCTAAGGCATGGGTGTGAGTTATTGACAATGGGATAAGTGATTTTGTTGTTGTTTTCCATTACCTTGACTCACTCCATCCAAAAAATGACAATTTTTGTAATTACCATGACTCACTCCATCCAAAATAGACAAATGGGACAAGCCAGTATTCAAAGGCCATAATTACATATTGGTTGGATTAATGGTGAATGGACATTGTGGCTAAGTGGACATTGCATGGGATTCATTATGACATTTGTAATTTTCACATCTCCGAAGGTATCTTCACAACTCCTGAGTTCGTTCACAACTCTCAATGCAATCTTACAACTCTCAAGGCATTGGTCAGAATGGCATAGGCAGTTTGGGGATATTCTTATTGGTCATTTGAGGAGTTCTTGGAGGGGTCTATTGAAGGGGAATTTTCTTTTATTCACCCAAATTGGTTGTAATATATCTAGTTTATAGGTAGCATGGAGATCCATAGCCAACCTAGACACTACCCCTATTGTAAAATAATATAAATCTATCAATTTCTTCGTAAACAGGAGGATCTAATTGTTGAGAACCAGGCCTCTATCTTCTCATCTATGAGTAGAATCCACGTTCAGGAAGATAATCATAATGCAAGGTCTATTTTTATCATGGAGTCTCTATTACAACATAAGAGGAAAAATCAATGCTTTAAAGGAAGAGTGCATATGTTTCATTGAGTTCTATAAATATGGGTTTCATTGAGTTCTATAAATATTTCAAGTTTGTAAGGGTTTTGGAAATTAAACCTCATAGAATTACAATATTATGATTCCCTAAGTGACTCATGACTCTTTTGCATAGAATATAAACAAAGGGATATATATTTAAATGTATACCATCAAATATCCATGATGTAGGGAACCTCCACATCAACAACTTTGGGACCAATTAAAATATGCCACATATACAAGGGAGAAAAAGAAGGGAGTTGGTTTGGATAATAAAGGGAAAATCAAAAAGACATGTGGTATGCTCAGAAATTGCCATGTCATTATCCAAATAATGAAATGGAAAAAATCCTCCAACCAGCACCTGAACTATCTCAACCCAACACAATTGCTATGTAGAAATCCTTCACATCTAGGTTCATGTAGCAATCCCTCTGCTTTGTTGTTGTTGTCACCTAGCTTGTTAAAAATATGATACTATTAGGATTCTAGTAAAAGAATAGTCCATGTCAGAAAAATTCAAAGATTATACTAGATGAGAATAAAGCTATGAGTAATGGCCAATCTGGATACCGATCCTTATTTCCTAAATGAGAAATGTATTAATGAAGATCTTTGTGTGCATTTAAAATTGTAAAATTCCCACTCAATTATTTTTGGTCTTTTTCTTGGTTTTACTGTGTTGGCCTTTCGTCAAACAATTTTCCACTGAAATGTTTATAGAGGTTTTTATGAATTTACTCATTGTTGTAGCAATTTTATATGAATCCCTGAGTGTGGACTTTTGACAAACACTTGGACTGTAGGATATTTCACACTGTTTGACTGCCCAATTTGTAGTTATGGTATTTTAGATGGATTCTTGAATTGTTTTAGATGGTTGGCATAAATTTCATGTGCCCTCTGGTGCAGACCCCCAACCCTCAGGCTAATATCCACTTAGGATCATTCTAAATCTGCCCTCCCGAGCCTGATTGACTCTTTGATTTTCCCCACAGGGAATCCCTCACACACACGATGGTGTATCCATAAGTCCTTATGAGTATGCCCCGTGTGATCAAACACAAATCATCACTCAAATATCCTGACCTCAATAATAATATCGTGCCCTTTTCCAGATCGGGACTTCGGAATTCATGATTTCGTGATTTCTATTGTTGAGTTTCTGGCTCTTCAACCCACCAAAACCCAAAATGCCGAAATGCTGAAATCTTCGACCGCATCCTCCTCCACAGTTGTATCACGTTTCATGACTTCAGGAGTTTCGGAACAAAGAACCCCGACCTGTTGTCTTCAAAAATACCGAAATTTCGAACCCCGATGCGTTCAGCAAAAGGCTGGCTTCCAACATTACTTTTCGCCAATTCAGAGTTTCGGACTTAGCGACTTCGCGAATCTTGATGCAAGGCTCCCAGCTCTTCAACCTCCAAAACCCCAAAATGGTCAATGGGTATTGACACTACCTGGCAATGAGTACGTGCCTCCTGTCTTCTCAGTTGTCCTTGGTCTCTAATGTGGATTCTTGCCACTTGTCACTCTTCCCGACTTTCGGGACTTGAACCAACCTCCGACTACCATCCCCCTACCACTTTGAAACCTTGAATTCTGAAATGGCACCTTCTATGGAATAAACAGTTGATAGCCTCCCTTTAGATCCAACGACGCATATTATTTTGGGCTTCCAGGTACCGAGAGTTCGAAACTCTCGACCCCAAAAACACTTGTCACCACAATCCTCGAATTCCCAAACCCCAAAACACTAAAATTCTGAAACACTACTTCACAATATTTCACGTTTCGCAACTCCGGGGTTTTTCAATGCAAAGGCCCCTGGCTCGTTGTCATCAATATTTCTGGTATTCCGAATCCCGAATTACCGAAATCCCGAAATTCTTCACTTAACAATTATTTTCGCTATTCGGGAGTTAGAGTGACCAAGGATTTTGGCTTACACTCCGGACTTACAAACTTTGAATCCCTGAAATGATCTGACGACTCAAAATATATCATGGTCAATGGTCCACATTGATTCTTGATACCAAAGTGATGGGTTCGTCCTCCCCTATCCACCTTGCATCTTCTCTGGATCCTACGATCCTCACGACTTCGAGATTTCTCCTTGGAGAATTTTGACCACTCGTTTCCTCGTTGACAACTTCTGTGAAATGAACCATTGTTCTTCCAAAGGAACTTAAATTCTATGAGACGTTTTCAATCTCCGTCTCCCTTTGAGTACCTTCAAAGGTACTGACCCTCCTAAGCTTTCACTTGCAACTCAAGTCTCAAAAGGACTCATGTGCGCACTCCTTGCAATAGACTTTCAAATATTTCTAGGTATTTGATATTTCGACTCTGTGCACCCTCTGCAACAACATTCCTTCAATATTTAACCTTAGTTGATAAATTCTAAGGCTTCAACTAGCCTGTGCACACCTTTCATGGCTTTTGTTCTCCACCTACACTTCTGCTGGAATGAGAAAAACAATATCCTTCCTAAGCTTTCTGAGATAAACTTAGAGCCTTGTCAACACACACCTTGCGGACGTTTCACTACACTCCTTGTAGGAACTCTCTCTCTCAGGAAGAGAAACAATTGAAACTCATTCTCTTTCTTCTCTCAGAGTTCAAACATTCAGCATGAAATCATACATTCAACACAGTATTAAAGCAAATGCATAACAGAGAGAATAAAACAACTTTAAGCATACCATTCAACATATATTAATAGAAAACATCATAACACCATGAATCTGATTCAAAGCTTCATATATTAATTCAAAGCTCCTGTACATGGGCTTTTCTCTACAACTCTCTTCTTCTGTGCTATTCTAATGATACAACCCCTACTATGATACAAAGGCGAGGGTGTCTATATCTGTTTTCCCTCTTACTCTTCTAAGATGTCTAATCTATTAACTCAAAACTACCTACTTTCATTAAATGGGATTAAATGGATTTTACATTGACATATGAGAGAAAATCGCTCACGATCTATTTACAGCAGCCAGATATAAATTCAGGTACACTTCTAGCTACTACATTAATATTTGCTTCTTAATCTTTCAAAAATATTTCAAAATGTGCAAAACCTGTGTTGTGCTTTCTAGTTGTCTTCTGCTTTCATGCTCGCTTGGTTGGCTTCTTACGATGCTCCTGCATCATACTCCCTCACTTGAAAATTTTCATGAACTCATGTTCATGAGATCTTGCACGATCTATCCATGCTTCTGAATTTTTGCTGACTCTCTTGTGAATTATACTTTCCATCTGTGGCTTTTCAGCTACAGGCATTTGTTTTGTCCATTGAACTTCTATTTGTTCCTCCTCTATTACTGTTGCTCCAGCTCTGTAAGGGTACAAATCCACAACATTGAATATCGGTGAAATTCCGATCCCATCGGGTAATTCAATCTCATATGTGTTTTCCCCAAATTTCCTTATGACCTTGCACGGTCCAATCTTTTTCATCTTTAGTTTGTTATATGTTCCCCTCGGGAACCTTTCCTTCCTTAGATGTGCAAGAATCAGATCACCAACTTCAAATTGAAGTTCTCACCTGTGTTGATCTTCTCTGCACTTGTATTCTTGATTTGAATTCTGCAATCGTTCCTTAATTCGGCTGTGAAGCTCCTTCATTGCTTTTGCAAAGTCCTCTGCACTAGCACTCTTGAATTCAGCTTGCTCCGAATCTTTCAATTTAGAAACTCCCCTTGGCTGCATTCCATATACAATCTGGAATGGACTCTGCCCTGTGCTTCTATTAAGCAAATTTCGCATGTGGCAGAATGTGATCCCATTGACTGTGGTGTTCAGTCACTAAGCTCCTCAGCAAATTTCCCAAGCTTTTGTTCACAACTTTTGTCTGCCCATCTGTCTGAGGATGATATGTTGAGCTAACAGACAAACTTGTCCCCAAATTCTTCCATAAGGTCCTCCAAAAATGTCCAACAAACTTGGTATCCCGATCAAAAATGATACTCCTTGGCAAGCTGTGAAGTCTGATTACTTCCTTGAAAAACAAGTTCGCAATATGAGTGGTGTCACTAGTTTTCTGGCATGGTATGAAATGTTCCATCTTGGAAAATCTGTCGACTACCACAAAGATCGAATAACATCTTCTTTGTGTTCTTGGCAGTCCCAATATAAAATCCATGCTCATTGCATCCCACGATCTTTATAGTATGGGTAATGGTTGGTATAACCCTGTATTCTGTCTTTTCCCTTTTGTGTGCTGATAAATTCTACATCTATCCAAAAAAAAATTAACATATGTCCTCATCCTTGGCCAAAAATATGAGACATTCAACTTTGAGAACGTCTTATCATGACCGAAGTGTCTGGCCAATCCTCCACTATGTTTTTCCTTCAATAGCTTCTTCCTCATGGAGCATTTTGAAATACATAGTTGATTGCCCTTGAATAATAATCCATCATGGATCATATATTCGGTCCACTGGCTTCTGTCCCTAAGAATTGGAATCTCAGATGCCTCATACGCTTCCTTAAAATCTCGTTCATCCTTGTACATTTCTTTAAGGTTATCAAACCCCAAAGTTTTAACTCTGAATTTCTGCATAAGCAAACATTTCCTGCTCAAAGCATCAACAACTTTGTTAGCAGTTCCAGAAATATGCTTAATCACAAAAGTAAAATTCTGCATGAATTCAACCCATTTAACATGTTTTTGGTTCAACTTCTCCTATTGATTCACGAATTGTAAATCATGATTATCATTGTACAAAACAAACTCTTTAGGAACCAAATAATGTCTCCATTTCTTCAATGCTTATATGACTGCATAAAATTATTTGCATATGTTGATTAGTTGATCTTCCCTTCATTCAATTTTTCACTGAAGTATGCGATCGGCCTATCATCTTGGCTCAAAACTGCTCCAATTACAAATCCACTCACATCACACCTAACCTGGAATGTCTTTCTAAAATCCGGCAAAACCAGAATTGGTTTATCCGTGATCTTCTTCTTCAGTAGATTGAGACTCTTCTCTTCTTCTTCTGTCCAGTGAAAATATTTGTGTCTTTTCTTCACTGTATCCATCATTGGTGCACTGATTCCACTGAAGTTTCGAATGAATTTCCTGTAGAAAATTTCCAAACCATGGAAGCTTCGAACTTCAAACACATTTTTTGGCGATGGCCAATTATTAATCGCATTTACCTTTTCAGGATCCATCTTCAACTCATTCGCAGAGATAACAAAACCCAAATAAATGAGTTATGTCCCCATAAATGATGATTTCTTCATATTAATCAGCAATTTCTCTTGCTGTAATCTCCCCATCACTGCAGCTAAATGGCTTAAGTGCTATGCTTCTGTCTTGTTGAAAATTAATATATCATCAAGATATACAATGACGAATTTCCCAATAAAATCCTTCAGGAATTCATTCATGAACCTCATGAAAGTATTGGGTGCATTTGTTAAGCCAAATGGCATGACAATCCATTCATACAACCCCTCATTTGTCTTGAATGTTGTCTTCCATTCATCACCTTCTCTCATTCGAATTTGATGATACCCATTTTTCAAATCAATCTTCGAAAAAAATATTTCTCCACTCAAGCAATCCATCAAGTCATCCATCCTTGGCAATGAAAATCTATATCTGATGGTAATATTATTGATTTCCCTTGAGTCTGTACACATTCTCCAGCCTCCATCTTTCCTTGAGTTGAACACTGTCAAAACAACGCATGGACTCAAGCTCTATTGAATCAATCCTTTGTCCATTACGTCCTGGACTTGTCTCTTAACTTCTTCATTCTCCTGCGATGTCAACCTGTACGCTACTTTGTTTGGTAAACTAGCTCTAGGTATAATATCAATGTGATGGCTTATACTCCTTATCAGTGGCAACGAACAAGGTAGTTCGTCCACTACTATATCAACGAATTCTTCCAACAACTCCTGGATTTCTTCTGCTAAATCATCTATTCTCGTACTGGTCAAAACAATTTTGGGCTTCCTTACCACAATAAATTATGTATCTTCATTCTTCTTAACCTATTTAAAAAGTTCCTTCACACTCATGAGAAGTATGGTGTTTCTCACCTCTGGTTTCACTTCTTTATCCTTAATCGGAAACAACATGTGCATCCTACCATTCTTCTCTAGGGTGTACGTGTTCTTTCTCCCATCATGAATCACGTTCCTTTCATATTTCCACGGTCTACCCAACAATAGATTACAAACATCCATGGGAATGACATCTCATAATATTTCATCCTTATATCCTCCTATTTTAAATTCAACTAAACACTCTTTAGTGACATTTACCTGATGTCCTTTTTATAGCCATGAAACTTTGTATGGGCTTGGATGTACAATAGTCTCCAGATCCATCTTTTCTACCACCT